>VXBU01019663.1:34706-48051 GCA_013400315.1 Bombycilla garrulus | reverse complement strand
GCGGGTCCCCAGGCTGCTCCAGCTCGGGGTGGCCTTTGGGCTCCCTCTGCCACTGTCCAGGCTCATCCCCTTCTCCGGGGAGCTCATCAGACAATAAACTTTGTACTCTGTGGGATCCCAAAGGTTCCTCCGAGCTGGAGCCCTGCGGGGATCAGAGTCCCCAAGGGATGACAGAACTGTCCCCAGTGCTGCCCGGAGGCTCCAGCCTGGCACACTGGGCTGTGAGAAAGTGCAGAGCTAATGCATAGTTACAGAGCCAACACTGAGAAACAGCCCGGGGTCCGTAATTAATCTCACTAGAGCAATTAGTGAAGTGGCTGGTGCAGCCCAGAGGTGCAGGGCAGGGTGGGGACAGGGTTATTGCCACCCCCAGGCTCCTCCCAGAACCCGGAGTCCAGGAACAAAAATACCTAGGCAGAAAATTAAAAAAAAAAAAAAAGGCTTTTCCCTTAATTCAATTTGGTCCAACAAAATTGTGCTTCAGAGAGCAGAAAAAGCATCACCAGGCAGGGCTGGCTGCAGGCAGCTACTGAAGATGTCTTGTCTCCTCACATGTCTGTAGGAATATGCCTTAAAACCTGTTTCAATTAACCTTTCCTTCTCCAAATGACAAAATCATGCTCACTCTGTATCCAGGCACTGGCACAGAGCAGGAGCAACTGCTCAGAGTGGCTTCAGATAAGGGACAATGGCTTCGTGGCTGAACAATCTCTTTGGAAAAAAAAAATCCTGAAAATACCTTTTTGTACTTATGGCTTTTAGAACTGGCCAGGTCTCACCCAGGTGATCTCTCAGAGGGAACTTGGTGGTTCCTCACCCAGCACGACCTGGAAGCTCAAAGCAAACAGGGACAGAGCAGCAGCTGCAGGGGGACACTGGGAGGAGCTCCCAGAGCTGCTGGGGACACTGCTCCCTGCTGTGTCCTTTAGCCTGGGATCACTGTGGGAGCTCCTGGGGCTCAACCTGATCCTCACCTGATCCCTCCGGGCTGCAGCCAACCTCAACACCCTGCTGGCCACTCCTGGTGTCCCTGTGCCACCCTCAGGGGCACAGACCCTGCCTGGGCGAGGCCACCAGCTCACAAACGGTGACTCCTGATGCTGAGCTCACGGCTGCCACAGTCGTGTCACACACAGTGTCACTGCCAGGCATGGCTGCCACAGTCGTGTCACACACAGTGTCACTGCCAGGCAGAGCTGCCACAGTCCTGTCACACACAGTGTCACTGCCAGGCACTGTCCAGAGCTGCCACAGTCCTGTCACACACAGTGTCACTGCCAGGCACTGTCCAGAGCTGCCACAGTCCTGTCACACACAGTGTCACTGCCAGGCACTGTCCAGAGCTGCCACAGTCCTGTCACACACAGTGTCACTGCCAGGCACTGTCCAGAGCTGCCACAGTCCTGTCACACACAGTGTCACTCCTGTCCAGAGCTGCCACAGTCGTGTCACACACAGTGTCACTCCTGTCCAGAGCTGCCACAGTCCTGTCACACAGTGTCACTGCCAGGCACTGTCCAGAGCTGCCACAGTTCTGTCACACACAGTGTCACTCCTGTCCAGAGCTGCCACAGTCCTGTCACACAGTGTCACTGCCAGGCACTGTCCAGAGCTGCCACAGTCGTGTCACACACAGTGTCACTGCCAGGCACGGCTGCCACAGTCGTGTCACACACAGCGTCACTCCTGTCCAGAGCTGCCACAGGACACCAGGCTGTGAGGGGTGCTGGCTGTGTCCTCACCACGAGTGTTGGGTCGGAACGGTGACGCTGTTCCCTGTCCTCAGCAGCTCTGGAGTGACACCAGTTCCAGCAGCCTGAACTGGAGCTGCAGAGGAACGAGGGTGGCTGGCACACCCAGGGCACGTGCACTCACAATGGATTCAAGTATTTTCACTCCTGTAAAAACACTGGAAAATGTAAATGGTGAAAATGGCACCACCTGGAGCTCGGCCTCAAAGCGAGATCCAGAGCACGGCCCCAGGCTGGGACTGTCTGCAGTTCAACAGAGATGAGGGGGATTTCTGTAATCAAAATAGATCTCTGAAGTCTTTGGCCATCTCAGGGGGGCGTTCAGGTGCCTGGTTTTAGGGCTGCAGGTAGGGTTTTGCCCTCTGCAGCCCTTCCTTCAGGAACTGGAGGTAAGTTGCAGTTGAAGGGTCTTCAAAATTGCTTGAGAAACTGAAGATGCTGCTCTCGACATCTTCAGGCTTCATAGAAGTAATGTCCAGGAAATAGTTGGCATTGATATGGTGAATCTGGAAAAGCAAACAGATGAGAGGAGACTCTTGAGAGTCAGAACAACTCCCCACCCGCTGCCTTGGCCTGCAGCCAGGACAGAGGTGACAAGGCTGTCACAGCTCTCACAGAATACCTAATTCTTTAAATGCTAATTCAGGAACCAGAATTCGGGTCTGAATTTCACAGTCAGAGAAAAATGTGTGATCTTCCCCCAAGGGTGCTGACCCTTTGCTGAGGTTAAGAAGAAGATGAAGGTGATTTGGGAAAATTCCTGGAGGCTCAGATCGTGTCTCCATGGGGAGATGGAGCCTGGGGTGCTGCAAAAGCTTCCAACACTTCTGCTGCCCCATGGAGCTGGGAAAGGGGGACACTGGGGCACAGAGCTGAGTTTGTCACAGCCCCAGCCCCACGGGGACAGCGAGGGGACCTCAGTGTGACCAGCCCAGCCCAGCCCAGCCCAGCAGCTGGCACAGACAGCACCACGCTGCCAGGTGTCAGGAGCTGTGCCCCCAATGCAGGGGGAGCACAGCAGAGGCAGAGAGGGGGCTATCACTAATGGCTGATCTGCTGTGACCACTCTGGGAGGGGCTGATCAGAGATTTTCCTCAAAGGATGAGCACAAAGGGCCATGGGTGCAGGAAAGAAAGCTACACCGCCTTCCCAAAGCTCGGGGACTGCGAGGAATCTGACTTGGTACAGATTTATTCTGTTCTGAATAAAAATACATTTGTTTCAGATTTCCTGGCAGAGGGACAAAGGCTGGAGGGGCAGTCCCAGGTCTGGGACACCCTGCAGGGAACACATTCCACAGGGCAGAGCCCAGCCCTACCACCGTGCCGTTGGGCAGGCAGATGATCATCTCCACGGGGAAGTTGTATTTCTCCAGGTGCAGCTTGGCCAGTTTGCTGTAGAACTCATTCTCTGTGTTGCTCTGCAGGGAGATGCCAAAAAACACACATTTGCACACCCCAGAAGTGGCAGAGTGGCACAGGGGGAGCACACAGAGCACAGCAGGGAGGGAGAGAGGGAGGGAGCAGAGAGCTGCTTTGCAGTGCAATGCTAACTGGTGCCATTCTCACAGACTGCTTTCCCGTTCCTTTTCAGGCTCCCTCTCTCATTTCAGCTGCAGTTTTTCTCCCCAGACAATAAAATCACCCCATCCCAGGCACACCAGGAGTCTGACCCAGCCCTTCCCAGAGTCTCCAGCTCTGTGACTGATCCCAGCTGACAGCACAGGCTCCCAAGTGGGGAAAGGCTCAGTGAGGAGCCTCAGGGCTCAGACACTTCTCTGCTCATGTGGCTGTGCCCTGGGCTGCAGGGCAGTCAGCTGATGGCACCAGAGCCCTTGGGCAGCGCTGTCTCACACACAAGCATCTGGTTTAGCTTTAAAGCTGGCACCAGGACAGGGCCAAGGGGTCACCGTGCCACTTCTCAGCCGCCTCCATCTGCTGTCTGCCTGGCGAGGACAGGGAGGTCTGGAACAGGAATCTCCCTGGCACAGGAGGCAGCTCCCCCAGCCCTGGCACCCCACAGCACCCCTGGCAGAGTGGGAGCCTCACCTGCAGCTCCTCCAGCTCCTTCACCAGGGACCAGCTGCTGATGAAGCTCTCGTTGAGCAGGGCGAGGATGGGCGAACTTTCCAGGACGGTTTCCCGGAGAGTTCGCCCCGAACCTGGCACAGAAGAGGCACAGGAGGCTTTGCTGAGGTCACTGTCACCAGGCTCCGTGCCACCTGCTGAGTGGCAGCTGACTCTGGCTCCCCCCAGCCCTCCCCACCGGCTTTTTGCTCTGTTTTTGGCTGTTTTCCACGGCTTTTGTTCCCTCCAGGTGCTGCTGGCAGGCAGGACTCAGCCCAGCCAGGCACAGAAGGCCCAGCAGAAGCCAGCCATGGAAGCCACCCAAGTGCCACCTGCTGCTCATGCCACAGCCCAGTGCTGAGGGCTTTTCAGGGCAGACAGCACCGAAGAGACCCTTCTCCTCCCAGCCACCCCTCCTGCGCAGCGTGGCACTGGAGCTCTCGGGCACTGACGGGGACAAGCTGCACGCTGGGACAGCCCCAAGGCCAGGCCAGGTGCTGTGCAGGTGCCAGGGACAAGGCACTGAGAGCAATGTCCCCTCTCCCTGCCAGTGCTGCCTCTCCCCCAGCAGGAAAGAGGAAGGGGAAAGACCAGAGCCACGTCTCCACGCTGACCAAGGCACAAGTACACCCACAGCTTGTCTCACACAGGGCTGGAGCTCACAGCAGCCGTTCCCCTCTCCCAGCCTTTGTCCCTTCAGCAGCTCCAGAGCCAATCCAGGTGACACGAGCTTTCCTGCTGGCTCCTGGCCAGCTCCCCTCACAGCGTCCCTGCAGCCCGTGCTCACCTCAGCAGGACTGGTCGTCCAGGGCACCCCAGAGCAGGATGGAGTGCACCAGCTTCTTCTCTGCCTGTGCCCGCTCGAAGGCCTCTGTGAAGGGCAGGTAGGAGACCTGGGGACACAGGGACAGCGTGAGGGACAGGCACACAACAGCTCAGCTCCAGCACGAGCGGCTCTGACGGAACCAGAGCCAGGGGTGACCCACACGGAGCTCAGTGTGCAGCAGGACCCACAGACTGAAACAAGGGACAGCTGTGGGAGTGTCCCCAGGGACAGCGTCACCTCCTGTGGTGTCCCTGATCTCACACACTGCACACACCACCTGCACCAGGGTGACAGCCAGGCCGTCTGCAACCCCACCTCAGCTGCTGGGAAATCCGGCCTTGAGATTTTTATTTTTTTTTTCCCAAAACCTCCTGAAACAGCTGAGAACTGTGAGGGAGCCTGCCCAGAGCCTGCTCCAATCACTCCAAGGAGAGGAACTGATATCAACGTCTTGGCAGCCTGAAGGGACATTTGTAAGCTCAGGCACAAGGAGGCAGCCACCAAAACGTGTCCCTTCAGCCAAGGAAGCGGTGACAGGCAGGAGCCATCTGCTCCACAGGCTGCTGGCATGTTTAATAGCTTGGGTCACCCAGAGCTGTAAATCTGAGTGTGGCTGCGGGCTGCAGAGGCACAGGCACATTGTGTGCTCTCTGCTGATAAGGAAAGCCTGGTCCAGAGGCACCTGGCTGCTGCAGAAGTATTGCCAGAGGAAAAACCATTTGTAAGCAGCACAATTACCTGCCTGCTCCAAAAGCACAGCAGCAGGCACTGATAAGAGGCAGAAGGATGAGCCTGCACCCGCAGCACAGTCCTGGGGACACCTGGCATGGGGGCTTTGCTCCTGCTCGGGCTGCTGGGTGACCCAAATGCCCTGGGACACCCTCCCAGTGCCCCGGGTGCTGCTCAGGCTGTGGCCTCTGGGCTCTGCTGGCCCTGCAGGTCACTGGGGGGCTCAGTGAGGTGCCCCAAATCAATGTGCCAGGGAGAGCCCAGCCCCTTCCTCACCTTCTTAAATGGGTACATGGCCACCTCCAGCCTGCGGGCTGCCTCCTGCCAGGGGATCTGCTGCTGCCAGGTGATCTCCTCAAACACAAACTGGATGGGCTCCCCCGAGGGGTCCCGGCTGTCCAGGACGTTCCCGTTCTCGTCGTGGATCACGGTGGGCACCGAAGGCCCTGTGGATTCCAGCTCCATCTGCAGGGGAACAGCTTGGCTTGGACCCTGCACAGCCCTCTCCTGGGCTCCAGCATCCAAAAGAACACCCTGCAGCTCCAAATGAGCACACAGCTTCATCTGCCATCTCCTGGAGCTGCACTTTGCCAGTGAAACACCAGGGAAGGAGCCTCATTTCCCTCGGTGTGGCTGGGCTCAGCAGATTGGAAATGCACAGACTCCACGCTCCCAGGGGAGAGGGCTGACTGTGGCACACCACATCCTCTCCATCATTAGCATCTGCAGGGCTAATTGCAAGCTCTTGCTCCTGTCACCAGCTCAGCGCTGGGAAGCCACGAGAGGGAGCAGCAGGAAAAGCTGCCCAGGAGCTTCCCTGTGCCTCGTGTTCTGGGACAGCTGAAATCATTCTGCTAAATCTGCTCTCCTGATTTCTGCCAATTAAAAATAAACACAGCTCTAGTTCAGCAGAAAATGGGCCTGTTGTGTTCAGGCATTCAGAATTCTGGATTAGGTTTCCTGTCCCAGGAGCTGGGATTACCACGGAACAGGGGAATAACCTCCAGACCCACTGTTGTTCATACTCTGCTCTGAGCTCAGGGCCTGGGTTCAGCTCCTCACCTTCTCTCCTGCCTGTCAGGAATTGTCTTAAAAAATGAAAAAGCCTCCAAGAGCTTAGGACTCAACCCACATCAAGAGAAAAAAGGAAAATATCAGAAGAGCTGCCAATGGGGCTGCAGAGGACAGACACAGATAAATGGAAATTCTACTGTTGCACTGAAATGATCAACACAGAGCTCTGAGGAATGGGTCACAGGGGTTCCAGAGCCCACAGCTGTGGCAGCACAGAGCCCTGAGGAGGAGCTGGACACACGCTGGGACAGGGACAGACCTGAGGCAGGTAGCCAATGTCCACCTCCATGTTGCTGCTCTCGCTCGCCCCGTAGAGCCACTCCATGTCCACGTTCAGGGACCTGCACGGGGAACCCAAGAGTAAAGAAAAAAACCCCAAACAAACAGGAACATCCTCTGGCAGGGTCAGCACTGAAGCCAGAGCCTCTGGAACAGCCCAGGAGCAGCAGATCCCTGCTGGAGCAGGGCCCAGGCCCCCACTCAGCACTCTGGGAAAAGGCTCTCAACACCTCTGAGCTCTGTCAAACAGCAGAGAGAGAGATGTCTCTGCTCCCTCTTCCTTCCCAGCACTTCGCTCGCACATTCTGATCCTGCTGAACTTTTAAAAGTGTTTTTTTGGAAGCAAAAGGCTGCTGGCAGAGCCCAAAGTGGCTGCTGGCTGCAAGAAATGTGCTGACAGAGCCACCGGGGTTGAGTCGCCAGGGTAACGCTGTAATAGAATTTTCACTCCTGTCATGGGCAAGGAGATTTGAAGCTTCTTCCCCCTGAAACGCTTCCAGCTCCTTGCCAGAGAGCAGGAACGAGCTGCTGCAAAGCTCTGCACACAAAACCTTAACCTGTGAGACTCCCAGCAACAAAATCTGTTGTTGGAGGAGCACCAGGCCCTGCTGGAGCTGAGTGCCTGCAGCCAGGCTCTGGGACTGCCAGTCCTGCCACACCCTGCCTGTCCCTCCCCACCCTCCCAGCTCCAAGGGACAGGGAGGGACTCAGCCCCTGGATGGGCCAGGGATCCTCAGCGATGCAGAAATGAATTTACAGGCAGCTGCAGAGCTCAGAACACCCAGAGTTTCCAAGAAATGAGAGGGAAACAGCCGTACCTGTTGTTGGGAACAAAGAGCCTGAAGTCCCTGACGTGGGAAGAGTCCTTGGACAGGACAATGTAACCTGTGAACTGCCCCGGGGAAAACCAGAAGGGGAAGTTTGGTGGCTCGTTCAGCTGGAATTCAGCGTGGATCCTGAAAGGAGAGAGGAGCCATCAGCTGGGATCCTGCACTGCAGCTGACAGCAGGGAAAGGCTGTCTCCAGGCACCCGAAATTATGAACCTAAACTGGGCAGCACAGATGGAGCTTAAAAAGCTTTTCATGTCACACAAAGAAGAGGGTGAAAGACTGGAACAGATGCCCTAGGTCAGGAGCATCTCCAGTGGAGAATGGAATTGGGCATCCAGGAAGGACGAAATATTTTATCCTGTATTTGTTCCCATAAACACAGGGACAGAACAAGACCCCTTTAGCCCCACTCCAGCTAGATCAGACACAAAAGCTGTGTGTAACACTCCCAGTAAAACAATTCTGTGCACTCTCCACTCCCTGACTAACCTAAATCTAACAAAATTCCTGCTAGCCAGACTCTCCCCTCCAACCAGGGGCGATGTCCTGCACGAGGACCCGGCGCCACCGGCAGCACAGGTGACCTCTGGCTCGAGCCACCCTCCCTTCCCTCAGGAACACCCTGCACGTGCCAGCAGTGCTGCGCTGTGTGCCAGGGGCTGGCAGCCCAGGGGACAGGCTGAGGGGTGTCCCCAGCCCCGGGGGCTCACCGGAACGCCACGGTGTAGTAGAAGCTGCTGCTGGCCTGGAGGCAGGCCACGGCTCCCTGCGGGGCGAAGCGCGTCCTCACGAAGGGCCGCGGGTGGAACATGCTCAGCAGCTTGTGGATGATCACCTGCAGGAGAAATTGGAGGGAAAAATGAGAACTGCTCAGCAGTTTGTGGATGATCACCTGCAGAAGCAAATGGAGAGAGCAATGAGAACTGCTCAGCAGTTTGTGAATGATCACTTGCAGGAGCAAATGCAGAGCACAATGAGATCGTGCTCAGCAGTTTGTGGATGATCACCTGCAGGAGAAATTGGAGGGAAAAATGGGAACTGCTCAGCAGCTTGTGGATGATCACCTGCAGGAGAAATTGGAGGGAAAAATGAGAACTGCTCAGCAGCTTGTGGATGATCACCTGCAGGAGCAAATGGAGAGAGCAATGAGAACTGCTCAGCAGTTTGTGAATGATCACTTGCAGGAGCAAATGCAGAGCAGAATGAGATCGTGCTCAGCAGTTTGTGGATGATCACCTGCAGGAGCAAATGCAGAGAGCAATGAGATCGTGCTCAGCAGTTTGTGGATGATCACCTGCAGGAGCAAATGCAGAGCACAATGAGAATGTTCCTTGTTCCTGCACACAGCTCCACACTGAGCAGGAAGGCTGTGATTTAACACCCAGCTCAGGGAGCGACCTAATCACACACCAAGGAGACACGGCGAGGCACGGCTGTCACAGATAAATCCATCTTGCACGGCTCTGTGCCATTCCCACGGGCTGCAGCTCTCCATCAGCCCAGCACAGCACAGACTGATGGGTGAGGCTGTCCCCAGCAGTGCCTCAGCCTCTGCAGGGTGGCAGTGCAGTCACTGAGTCACCAGGGAGGGGACACAGAGCCCGGCTTTGCCTGCTGGGCACACACAGCCCCACAAAGTCTCACCTGGCCTCTGCTCCACCAGGAATGATCCAGGTGCTTCCTGAACAACCCTCTCTGGGAAAAACTACTCCCAAATGCCACACAATTAACAAACGAGATGAAGTTTACTCGAGTCAGCCTCATCTGGCTGTGACAGGCACCCAGAGCTTTTGCCTGCTCTCAGTTTTACCTCCTGGCTATACCCTGCAGAGTTCCTGCTTCCTTAGAAAACCCAGGGATACACATATAAAAATAAAAACCAGTTTCATATCTCACCTCTTTGCCCTTGGGAGGTGGAGGGTAGAACCTGTTGTTGGAGAGATAGCCAGTGAAGATGTTCAGTTCACTGGGAATTATCCACCAGGGATCCCCAAGATCCAGATCATTCTTTGGAGGCAGAAAGGCTTTGAACTGCCTGGCAGGCAGGACACTCAGAGGGGCTGCTGGGGCCGTCCAGTTCCTCAGCCCAGACAGAGCCACGTGAGAAATCTGTCAAAAACAAAAGATGCTGTTAGAGCCCATGCTGGAGTCTCCCAGTGATGTCATGGATGCAGGGAGGCTTTGGAAAAGGGGAAAAAAAATACATATCATATCCCAAATTCTTCACATCCCACCAAACAGTTGTGTCAGCCTTCAGGAATGTGACAGAGGAGAGGGGAACACGCCTCGGAACACCACTGCACTCTGAGGCAGAGCCAGCTCCGATTCCTGCTCCCAGCTTCCCAGCAAGGGCGTTCTGAGTGCGCTGGAACCCTGAAATGCTGCGGGGTCCCTGTGCCAGCACGTCCCACGGGATTCAGCAGGGCCACATCCCCCTCCCAAGGTACTGCTGGTGCTGCTCCCAGCCCAGGAGTTCTTTGTGCTCATCCCAGGATTTGTGGTCTGCAGGACACCTACTCCCAAGAAGCCATCCTTGCTCTTTGTCATCGTTTCCATGACCAAGGGCTGGAATTTGGCCACAATGGTTAAAGTCTCCCCCTCTGGATCCGGCGTCTCCTCCTCCTCGGGGTCTGAGACGGCAGCAACCCCTGGAGAAAAGGACAGGAGTTCAAGCAGCTGTTTCCCCTCCCTCCCGTTGGAAGCAGCTGTGATTGCACGTTAATCCTGGCAAATCCAGGAGTTCCCCAGCTGTGCCCCCACTGCAGAGCTCAGACCCATCCCCAGAGCAGCTCTGGCTGCACGAACCAGAGAGGAAGGGGAGAAACTCAACGGCTGTAAAGTGGAGAGGTGGGTTTAGGTTGGATTTTGGGCAGGAATTGTTTCCTGGGAGGGAGGAAACACAGGTGCCCAGAGCAGCTGGGGTTGCTCCTGGATCCCTGGCAGTGCCCAGGGCCAGGCTGGACACTGGGGCAGGGAGCAGCTGGGACAGTGAAAGGTGTCCCTGCCCACGGCACTGGGTGGGCTTTAAGGTCCCTCCCAACCCCAAGCAATCCAGGATTCCCTGTGTCCCTGACTCACAGCCCCTCAGAGCCATCCCAGCACGTGCTGGAGCCAGTCCAGGAGAGCACAAGCAATCCCTGTCTGTGTCCCCAGTGTCCACTGTCATCCCCACATTGTCCCTGCCTGGCACCAGCAGAGCCACTCGCTCTGTGCTGATCTCCCACAGCTGCCACCCAGGACAGGCTGTCCCAGCTGAATGGAACCCTGTGCTCACTGGTGCTTTCGGCCCAGCCTGGCCTGAGCTGCGTTTGCTGCACTCACCCATCCCAAATCCCCTTTAAGCTCCAGACAAAGTGACTTATGTACTCTGCCAGTCCAGCAGTGGGATCCTCCACCTTGTACAAACTGCACTTTGCCAAAGTGATGTCTGGTGCTTAAGCCTTCTCACAGCATGGGGAGCTTCATGGCCTCTCTTCATGTGAATAAAACCCAAACCAACCCACAGAAAACAATAAATGAATAAAACACTCCCTGAACTCAAGCTGTGGAGTTCACTGTGCTCGGCTGTGTGCAGGGAGGGCTCTGGAAGGCAGACAGGAACCCACCTGTGAGCTTCTCAGCGATGGGTTTGAACTCCTCTGGGCTCAGGTACAGGTCCTTGTTTGTGTCCAGGGAGGAGAAGAGGAACAGCCCCTCATTCCCCAAGGACTTCAGAGCCAGCTCCTGGTTGAGAAGGAGAGGAAACTGAGATTTCATTGGAACCTCCTGCACAAGTCCACTCTGGAGTTAATCTCTTCCCAGCACGTCCAGGGGAAAGATGAACGCCCCTTGGCAGGATTTGTTGCTATTTGCAAAAAAGGAACCGTGTCCAGGAACTGCTGGCACGAGGATACTGAACCTACATTGGCTTGAGTAATTCCAGCTGAAACATTTGCTCACGTCCAGAGCCTTTTGTCAGAAAAATCCCCCACTTTTTCCAGCTAGTCAGTCCTAAACCTGCAGATACTGGGAGCACCTGGAGGTGGGGATTGCTGGGATAAACTGTGGAGTGAAACAGGCAGCCAAATATGTGAGTACCACATTCCAAAAGCTCCAAAGGGAGTGAGCTGAGCCCTTGGAATTAGGAACTTCCATTCCTGCATGCCAGCATCACTGCCCTGCTCTGGTCAGTGCCCCTCCTGATCTCCAGCCTCAGAACTGCATGGAATATTTTGGCTGCCTACTCCCTCAGCCATCCACCAGGGAGTCACAGAACCCAGGGTCCTCTCCACAAATTTCCACAGGGTCCCAGCTTCTCCGTGCCTCAGTTTCCCCCTCTGCAAAGCCCCCACAGGGCTCAGCAAGGCGATGTCTCCCTTGGAGCAGCCCCAGAAGGGCTCTGGACGCTTCCAGACCTTTCCACGCTGCAGTCTGAAGGGGAAGGGACAGCTTGGGAGGCAGAGCAAGAGCTCCAGGTTGGCGTGAGAGGAGGGAGAAGCACAGGGCAGGTGAGGCAGAGCCCTCAGTGCCAGCCAGCCCTTGGCACATCCCCCAGCTCGCCCTGCCACCCTGGAACAGCTGGGAGCACAAACGCTCTGCATTCTGCTCTTCATCCGTGCCTGCTCTGCATCGCCTGCAGCACCACCACCATCCCCAGAGCTCCTCAACAGTTTATTTTCCATCTGCTGCCTGCCAGCCTGAAGCAGCACTAATGCAGCCTGGAAGGCTTTGCTCCCATCAACTGCAGCTACAAAAGCACTTTAGAGCCTTCCAGGGCAGTTCCAGGGCTGAGACAGACTGAAATAGAAACCCTGGAACTCAGAGCTGAGATCTGGATGAGGACATGGCCAAGGACATGAAAAAATGAAGAGATGTGGTTATTTGTGCACAGGGACGATCCACTGTGGGCTGTCCACAGTAAACCTGCTGGTATTTTAATCCCTGCATGAACGGGGATGAGCATCCTTGGCTCTGGAAGCAGGTAGCAGTTCTGCTGAGCACCTGCCTGCACATCTACCAGGATCACACGGGGCACAGCCTCGTGCCAGGCTCCAGGACCTCTCCCAGCTCCAGATCCCACCTGTGCTGGGCACATGGGCCATGAACTGCGATCACTGCTGCTCTGGGAGCCAGCTGAGGGCCCTGGGCAGGGCAGCCTGTCCTGGATGTGTGCTGAGCTCTGAAGGGATGCTCCATTGCCTCCTGCTCTCCTCAGCACAGCACAACTCCCCTGCTGATGGATCTTTCACAACCTCTTCATTTTGCGCTTCACAGGCACGGACCCGAGGGACGGGGTTGGAATTTGCATTTTTGGAATGTGGGGAAAAGTCATTTTTCCTCTTACTGAATGGGGCTGGAGGCAGGAGGAGAGCCAGCTGTGTCCCACAGGGACATGGGGACACCTCTGAGACAGCAGGACATGTGGCAGGATCACAGGTGCTGGACATGGGCACCCCAAAGGCAGTGTCCAGAGTCCAGACAAACCACGGCCATGTCCCTCAGCTGCACTGACCCACACTGAGCACTGACCACCCATCAGAGGTCACCCCAAACCTGGCGGTCACTTCAGCCTGGCTTTGGCCACCTCACACCCTATTGATGCTGGGTGGCCACTCCAGCCGGGCTTTGGCCACCTGAGACCCCATCGATGCTGGGTGGTCACTTCAGCCCGGTTATGTCTCCCTCAGCCCGGCTATAGCTCCCTGAGCCCGGCTATGGCTCCCTGAGCCCGGTGCCGCTCCCTCAGCCCGGCTATGGCTCCCTCAGCCCGGCTATGGCTCCCTCAGCCCGGTTCCGCTCCCTCAGCCCGG
>VXBU01019663.1:17181-34161 GCA_013400315.1 Bombycilla garrulus | reverse complement strand
AGGCGGGCGAGGAGGGGCCGCGGCCTCCCCGCGGGACCCGGCCGCCGGAAAAACTGTTAAATCACTGCTTTTCGGTGTTAAATCACCGCCGATCCGCCAGAGGAAGGATCTCTTTAGTGTTAATTCACCGCCGCCCGGTCAGGGAAAAAGATGTTTTAGTGTTAAATGACCAGCGCTCCGTGAGGGAAGACCTCGTTTTAATGTGAGATGACCGGCAGGCGCTGAGGGAAAAACGTGTTTTAGTGTTAAATCCCTGTCGCCCGGTTAGGGAAAAGCTCTTTTTAGTGTTAAATGAGCGATACTTGTCAGGATAAAAACAAGATTTAATGTTAAATGAGTGGCTCTCGTTCAGGAAAAAAGCACTTTTTAGGCTGAAATGTCTCTGCTGTGAGGGCTCTGGGAGGGATGAACCCTCTCCTCCTCAGGGGTCTCCAAGGGCTTTGCCTTTCTTAGCGATGGGAGAGAGGGGTGTCTGTCCATCCCCACACTTCCACAGCAGCATTTTGTCCTTAATCACGCTTTTCCCAGAAAGAACAAAACCTCGAACTTGTTTTGCACTTTCCAGAAACAGCTGCATCCTGCTTGGTTGTCGCTGAGCAAAATGGGTTATTTTTTTTAACAAAATAGGTGAGAGTGGGTTCACCTGCAGTGATTCACTGAGGTTTGGCCCTAGGGATGGGAAATTGGGGATGGGAAATTTGGGATGGAAATTTGGGGATGTGAATGACTCAGCAGCCCTGGGGTGATGC
Organism: Bombycilla garrulus; assembly: GCA_013400315.1. NCBI lineage: Eukaryota > Metazoa > Chordata > Aves > Passeriformes > Bombycillidae > Bombycilla > Bombycilla garrulus. Next base: position 33,412 of record VXBU01019663.1, on the reverse strand, counting down.
TGCTCAGCCTCGGCCTCCTGCCTCCAGCATCATCCCCACATTTTGGGTCATTTTTACCACCATGCCACATTTTGGATCATTTCCACCCCAAACTTTTCGACGCCCCCATGTTTTCAGTGCCTTACACAGCCGTGGCGTTGCTGTCACACTGTCCCTTAGTGGTGGCTGGGCCAAAACACACATATTTATTCATTTTAATCCCTCCTCATAGCTCATCCTCCTGCTCTGTGCTGGCAATCCCCGTATCGCTGGGGGTGATTTCTGCTGCAGGACCAGCAGCAGCGAGTGTTTGATCTCTCCGAGGGCAGCAGGAAGCGTCAGAGTTTAATCCTTTGAAGCTCTGCTGTACCCTAAGCCTGCCTAATCGTTTTTGTTTCAGGTTTAAAGAACTCTGGAGATGGAGATGAGCGAGAGCATGACCAAGCCTTTGAGGGAGGAGGATGGATAAGGATGGCACCAGGCAGAGGAACCAGGTGGGATCCTTGTGATTCACGCCAGGGTTGTTGCGCTGAGGGAGGAAGAAGAAAGTTCCTCCTGCCAGCTGCACTGCAGCAGAAAACTTCCCTGAAACTCTGCTCCATAAAGAACCCGATCGTGGCCTGGGCCGTGGGGAGGAAGAGGATTAGCAGAGCATGGGAATGATGTGTGGGAGCAGGGACAGGGGATGAGCTCGGCTCCTGCAGCAGATGTGCTTTAAAACCGTTGGGCTGGGCAGCGAGGGGTGCAGAGCTGCTGCTTCCCTGCAATAACCCAGCACAGAGTGCTACAGGGTGGGTTTGGAACGGGATAAACGTCCTGGGAAATGAGCAGGAGCGGCTGCTGGAGGGGACCTGGCAGGGTGGTGGCACAGCTGAGGTGATTCTGTTGGGATGATGAGAGGCAGAAAGGCTCATTTTGCACCAAACCATTTCCAGTGCCATCAGCCACCACATAAAGATGAGAAACGGGGGAATGATTTGATGGGAAAGAGAATGAAAGACAAAAGGTGAAATAATTCAGGGTGGCCGCTGCTCTTTGAAAGAGAACAAATCCAACAACTCCCGGCTCTCCACTGCTGGGCCCTGGGATTACAGCACTCAGGAAGAATGTTAAATATCCACACATCTGCTGTGGGGCCCTCCCAGGCACACCTGGATCAAAGGGAATCCTAAAAATAATAACAGGGAAGATTTCCACCCAGCAGGAAAAACTATCCCAGATTTCCCCTTGCTCAGAAGGGAGAAAGTCGGGCTGAAAATAAGGAAAATGGTGGGGGGTTGGTAGCAGCAGGGGTGAAGAACTCAGAGGAGCAAGGAGGAGCAAGGAGCTCCAGGTTTGAAGGGGACAAGAAAACCAGAGGTTGTAAAGCTTCACAGCCATGGAAATCAGAGAGTTCAGCCCAGAAAAAGCACGGCCAGCAGAGGAAATGTGAGTTTGAGACATTTCAGAGCAAACCCTTCAGCTGCAGAGCAGCAGCCAATTCCTGTGTCTCGCCTCCCCAGCTCCTCCTTGGCCTTTCCTTCTCGGGAGGATGCAACCCTGAAGGAAATCCTTCCCCGAGCAGGGGTTTTGTGGGGAGGGTTCCCGGCTCCAGCCCGATCCCTGCAGGAGAATCCCCAGGGAACGGAGCCAGGGCCCCGCCGTGCTCAGCAGCAGCTGCAGGGACTCTGCTGGCCCTGGGAGCCAGGGCTCGTGCATCACCTCTGAAACAATCAGATAAAGGGATCACATCAAAACCCGTGTGGAAAAATACTCTGCCTGCCAGGCTTTTGAATCCAATAACCAATTCTGCTGAAAGCCTTCCCAGGGAATTTAATAACGCTGTAAAAATGAAGTGTGGGTTACAAAAAGGTGCATTTGTTTTCTGGATGGTTTTCTCTTGTCTCTGTGCAGGCCAGGCAGCAGCAGCCCGTGGTTGTACAAGGGATGGGGAAGAGTTTTCACCTCCAGCACTGATGCAACTTTCTGTTCTCAGAACTTCATTTATAGGAAATTCCTTCTGGTATAGAGGAGGGCCACAAGCTCTGATGGTGAAAATTGAGATGGTAATCACAGCTTCTGAAGTAGGAGTGGAATATTCCAGGGGAAATGGGCAATAGCCCAGGCTGGTGGCATTGCCTGGTGACTCCAGGCAGGAAAAAAAAAACAAAACCAACAGAATTCCCACATAGCTGAGACTGGAAGGCAGGAAAGCAGCCGAAGGACACACATCTCCCAGATCCTCCTGTGGGGCATTTACAGGCAAAGCTCTGGTGCAGCGTGACTCAGTTACTCACCTGCTCCAAGGCTGAAAGTGAGGGGTTCCCTCTGGGCAGAAAGTCCCACCTGGCAGGAGGAATTTGGGGAGGGCTCCAGCCCCTGCTGCCACAGGCAGAAGCATTTCAAGCACCAACAGGACAAACATTCCCATCGTCTGCATGGCTGTGGGACAGAAAAACCCCTGCTGTGGCTCGAGGCCAGGCTTTGGAACAAAGCTGATCCTGGGAGTAAATCTTAACTCCTGCTGAACACCGAGCTTGATGCCTGGGATTAACCCCTGGGGATTTCAGGGCGTCTCCAGAGCCCAGGCAGGGGAATTTGCAGAATTGCCTTGGCACCACGGCTTGAAAGCTGCTGTGCCTGGTGCAGGGCTCCTGGGAGCAGGCAGGGTGAGCTCTGCCCCTCCAGGGCAGCTCAGACACCTCCTGGTTTGTGCTGAGCCCACGGAGCTGCAGGAATCTCCCTCTGCCAGGGCCTGGGGTGCTCCCACTCACCGGTGGGAAGTGGGATCCAGCCCTGGCCCTGCTCCTGAAGGAAACAGAACCACGCTGTTTATTTTGGGGGTTTAAATTCTGCCTGGCACAGTGCTCCGTGCTTTTCCAAGAGCAGGCCCATTCTTATTTAAGAAATTCCCTTAATCCATTATCAAAATCCTTTGAGCTACAAGAGTTTCCCGATGCCCCAATCTCCCGGATAACACAGCTCACTCCCAGGATGTTTATTTACCAATACCATTCCTCCAGGCCAGGCTTAGCAGGCAGCAGCTTTATCCCTGGGATAATGCTAAGTCCCCATCTGACAATCTTATTTCTCTCGGGGAATTACAAAGGCAGGAATTTAGAAACAACATTTTCTGTTTTCACAACTTGCTCAAAGCAACTTTATTTTCCCCCGAGTTGCTGAATGAACCGATTGTCACGAGGATGTCACAGGGATGAACAGAAATGTTCCATCCCCCAGGGCCACAGAGCTTTGCAGATCAGAGGGAATCCTGATCCCAGATCCAGCAGTTCAAGAGAGCTGGGAATTGCTGTCAAACACTGCCTAGATTCCTCTGGAAATCAACTTCCACTGCACAAAACTCTTTAAATCCACCAGTATTGTCTCATTCCAAGCATGGAGTAACTGGTCTTTTACAGGATCAACCCCAACAGGCTTTTTATTTTACAAGACTTTTATTCTGTTTCACAGATCTGACTATTACAGCAGTAAAATTATTACAAGTGACTCGTAACATTTAGCTCCAAATAAAAGTAGAAAAACACACCAAAAAAAAAAAAGATAAAGGAAAGTTAAATGAGATGTGATGGGTGGTAAATGTGTTTTAAGAGCACAGAAAAAAGAAGTATATAAAAATACATCAGGAGCAAGGATTTTGCAGCCAAGTTTTGGTTTTAGTTACAAATTTGACAGCACAGAGTCCCAGAATGGCTGAGGCTGGAGGGGGTGGCCCTGTCCCCGTCCCTCCCAGGAATCTGGGCCCCAGAACTGTCACCTGCCCCTCTGCACAGCTCCAAACCTGCTGTGCTGGAGCTTTCCCCTCCCTCCTGCCCCAGGATCCTGAACTCACCGTCCGTGCAGCCCGAGCTGCCTTGGATCTTCATTCTGGGCTCAGCAGACCCCGCTGCTGGCTCCTGTGTCCCCTGGAGGAGGGATTTACCCCAATCCCCTCCAGTCCCCTCCTGGATTGCTCCCGTGCTGCTGAGACCCCTCCAGCAGGGAGCAGGGTGCTCCAAATCCCCCAGGAGGAGCGGGGCCTGGAATGTGCAATTCCCACCTGAGGCTGCTCCTGTCTGTGGAGGCTCTGACCCTGTTCTTTCCCCACTAAAACATCACCTTTCCCTGTCCCCCCTGAGCTCCCAGCTGGCTCCTCAGCCATCCCCAGCAGTTGCAGCTGCTCTCCCACACCAAGGACAAATCCCCCCGCTCCTGAAGAGCTCCCAAATCTCAGAACCAGAAAGCCCAGAACACTGAGAACTGTTCACTGGAAAGGTGCGAAACCCGAGAGCAGATAAAAGGCAGAAGTGAAAATGAGAAAGGAAAGGAGGATGTGTCTGTGTGTGTGTGTAAAGTCTATTTTATGGCAAACTTCCAGTCCTTTGGCCACTATAAAGCAAAATCAGTGGATTTCATATAAATTCTCTGTATAAAGGAATGTCTATGAACTGTGTACAGTATGGCCCAGAATAATCTTCTCATCATCAGCCTAACAGAGCTCCTCACAGAGGAAAAGAAGGTGCTTACTCATGGTTCATCTTCCCAAGAAAATACTGTCCGGAATTGGACTAGTGCCCCCAAACACCATTTCAGGAACAGGAATTCCTTCAATGGAAAGGAAAAGCAGAGCCTGCCCGGGCTGGGGGAGCTGGGCAGGGGCCTCAGGGCTGCACCGCTGCTCTAAAGTCCGTGTGGTTGATGGGCAGGGGGTGAGCCTCGGTGTTGAACACCCAGTCCTCCAGCGACAGCACATCGTCTTCACAGAACAGAAGATAGAGGTACCTGCAGCCGGGGACAGGGACACAGGGAGCTCAGCAGGGACACGGCGTGCACGGGACACCTTCCCAGCTCCCTGAACAGCCCCAGCCTCCCCTAAAGGCAGCTCTGGATCACAGCACAGCACACCTGCACCTGGGCAGGAGCCTCCAGAGGTTCTGCAGCAGGAAACTCCCAAAGCTCGGCAGCCTTGCCCAGTTCCCCCTCCCCAGGATGGGTTGCAAAGATCCTGAAAGCTCCTCTGGTTCCAGCCCCCTGCCCTGGCGGGGACACCTCCCCCTGGAAGAGAAGTCTCTCCCCTTTTTATCCGAGGCTGAGGGAGCAGCTGCTGCAGGAACTGTGAGCCCAGACTTACTTGAGAGTCTCTGCGAGGAAGAAGCTCTGCTGCATGTTGTCGTGGCTGGGCGTGGTGCTGTAGACGTCCCGGATGCCAGAGAAGCCAGCTTCCACCCTGCAGTGCTTCTCCAGGGCCTGGGGCAGGACAGCAGCCTCAGCATCCCCCGGGGGACACCCGGCACCGGCAGCAGCTGCACTCCGATTTACAAACCAGCCCTGCCCTCCTGTCCTGCACCGGGGAGCGTTCCTGCACGCTCTGGGGATGGGCTCTCCCAGAACAGCAGGGGAACGCCCGAGCTGCTGAGTGATGGATGGAGAGCAGCCCACAGGGGAGAAGGAAACACCCACGGAGGAGACTTCACCCTGAACTGAGGCACTCTGTATTCCTGTCCCACTGCTCACGGCTTTGAGATCCTGCCCCACTGCTCACAGGTTTGAGATCCTACCCCACTGCTCACGGGTTTGAGATCCTGCCATTGCTCATGGGTTTGAGATGCTGCCATTGCTCATGGGTTTGAGATCCTGTCCCACTGCTCACGGGTTTGAGATCCTGCCATTGCTCATGGCTTTGAGATCTGCCCCATTGCTCACGGCTTTAGATCCTGCCCCACTGCTCACGGGTTTGAGAACAATTTGGGTCGAAAGGAACCTTAAAAAATCACCCAATTCCACCCTCCTGCCATGGACAGGGTGACTTTCCTCTAGACCAAGCTCCCCAGAGCCCCACAGGACCCGCCCTTGAGCGTTAACACAATTCCAGCAATCCCCACTCTGAGCGCAGCTGAGGATTGCAGCCTTACCTGCACCACCTCCCAGCCCCAGTGCCGGTACTTGGGCTCGTGGGTGAGCCTCCAGAGGTACATGTAGCTCTCCACCACCTCGGGCCGCAGGATGTAGTAGCGCTCGCTGAGCCGCGTGGCCGTGGCCTCGCTGCCCGCGTCGAAGCGGAACGCCTCGGGGCCCAGCTTGGTGTCTGGGGACAAGCACACACCGAGCTGTCACTGCGGGGCAGGCACAGCACCAGCTGCTCTCGTGCTGCTCGGCGTGCCGGGCTTTAGCCTGGGTTTTGCTGAGCCTTTTCTCCTTCGCAGAGGAGGGACGGGGATGGGAGAGGCTCAGCCGGCTGCTCTGGTTTGATAAACACACCACCAGAGCCGTGCCGGTCGCAGCGTGTCCCTCTGCTCGTTTCTGTGCCCTGCACACAGCCCCGAGCAGGGCGCACAGGCTGCCGAGCACGGAGCAGCCCCAGGGTACCTGAGCGCGCGTAGGACTCGTGGCAGGTGCTGGTGATCTCTGCTGCCAGCTCCATGTGCCTCTGCCTCCTGTCCGGGGCGGCGTGCTGGGCCCCCAGGGCAATCATGCCCCCAGAGAAGCAGGCCAAGTGGCCCATCTTGTGATCCAGGATGCCTCCCCTCCACTCGGCGATGTAGGTCAGGCCTCCCGCGGACTTCTTCACCAAATGCTTTTCTATTGCCTAAAGGGGTGAAAATCAGGATTTCAAGAGAGCGGACAGTCAGTAAAACTCACTCAGTGTTACTCAGTGACAGGAGTGAGTACCAAGGAAACCCCAAACTTATTCTGAAAGTCTTAAATCTCCTTATGAGCTGTGTCCCCCCAGCACCCACAGAGCAGCACCTGGCTCCTCACCTCCAAGGCATCGTCGTACATCTTTTTAGCTTCAGAGTCTTTCTTGTCTGACATCAGCCAGGACTTGATGAGATATTCATAAAAGCTGTCCCCGAGCCCCCCGATGGAGACGTGGTCTGTGGTGGGAAAGCCACAAAAGAGCCTCAGGTTCGTGATATACAATGAGCAGCTGCGTTACAAAGGGGAAACAATCACGTCCTATTTAATGCCCTTGTTCTCTCCTTCCTCTTCCCAGCTTCCTGGGGAGAGCCTGCAGCGCTGCTTTTCAGAGAGGAAGAAAGGTGGAAAGTGCAATCAGGAGAAAAAATGTTCTGTCATTTTCCAGAGCATTAGTATCCCTTACCAGAACCACTCAGAGGCCTTATTTTACAAGTTATTTATACTGCAACGTGAAGATGCTTCCTGTTTATGGAGCCATCATCATAAATCCACCCTCATAAACCAAAAGCAGTGGTGGGAATTGATGGATTCCCACCTCGATGGAGCCCCCGGGAGCCGTCTCCCTGCCTCAGGAAAGGAAGCAGAGGTGTTGGATCCCGCAGAGCTGCCGGCGAGGGGCTGTGGGGACGCTCCGGGCTCTGCCGTTCGCATTCCTGCCTCACAAAGGGACTCTGACCCCGGGCAAGGCTGGGGGGTGCTGGAACATTCAAATGATAAAGTCAGGCCCAGGGATGTGCACTGCGTATTCTCCTGTGCAGAAATCAAATTTCCGAGGCTGCCTGCTCGGAGCAGCCCCTGCTCTGACCTCGCAGCAGGTGCTGAGGAATTGCAGTGAGGAATGGGGCTGGCAGCTGCAGGTCTGCGCCAGGGGGGAGCTGCTGGATGGATTTACAGCTTCAAACCGAACCTCGGGGCCAACAGCAGCGCTCTCACTCTTTAAAGCAGTCAAGCACTCCTGTTTTTAGGAGAGCAAGACAAATTACCCTCCCTGTTAATTAACAGTGTCCACCCCTGACTGCACCACCCTCCTTTCCCAGCTAAGCGCATGCAGGAGGTGTTCAGAGCCGCTCGGATTTTTGTTTCCCCTCTCCCTGCACACAGATAAAGTCCCCAGGCTTATTGCAAATGCTGAACCCTCCCAGCAGCAGAAACCAACAGCCGTGCATCGCTTTCCCGACCCGAAGAGCAAACATCCCTGACACACTGTGTCCAACCATCCAGGGAATAATCCCTAGCAAAACAATGAGATTAAACACCCGCCTTCCGTGCGAGGAGAGAGGGCAGAGGATTTGCAAACACGGGCTGCCTTTAAAGAGCAGCTCTGTGATCCTGAGTGTGTCATTCATAAACTCACCAAAGCTGCAGCCCTGCTACACGATTGCTCTCCATCTGGCAGCAGCCCTGGCAGCCCAGGAACTCTGCATAAATCAATCCCTCCGGCAGCAGGGACCGGCCTTCCGTGAGGGAACAACTGCACCCCCAGAGCTGCATCCTGCTCTGCAGCACCTGCTCATTCAGCCAGGTCACAGACACACCTTTCAGGAAAATCACAGCGATTTCAAGGGAAACAGCTCCCTGCAAAGAGCTCTAATGGCGAGAGAGAAAATGAGAGGCTGGCTCCTCTGGGGAGCAGGCTGCAGACACCTCCCTGCCCTGGCACAGGGGCTGAGCACTGTTCTCCCTCCCTGGAATATGGAGGCAGATCCCAAGGTCATATCCTGACCTCAAACAGCCTCTGGAAGTCTGTCTGGAGGAACCTTCCAGGCCTTGTGCAGAATCTGCCTGGCCCAGCACAATCAGAGGCTGCTTTTGCCGTGCTCTGGAAAGCACCAACAGGCCCCTCTCTACACCAGCAACTTCAGGGCAATGCAGCGAAATCTGCAGCCAGAAAATAGAATTGAATTCCTGGCAGAAGAGATGAGGGCTTCCTCACAGCACCAAAGGGCAGCTCTGGTTCAGCTGTGACCACCCCAGACGCTTTGCTGGGACCTGCCCTGCCAGTTAAAGGTCAGGATTGCTCACGGCCAGAGCGCTGGCCCTGCCTGCTGCCACCAGAGCCACAAAAGCAGAGGTGGGGAAGGTCTGCAGTGATCCAGCCCAGCAAAAAGGGCAACGCAGCACGGGGACACCAGGAAATGCAAGAGCTCCGAGTAACCCGCCTGGATAACAAATGTCACCCACTGGCAGCTTCAAACCAGTCTCTGCAAAGGAGATTTCCTTTGACAACATCAAACCCAGCAGCCAAAACAAGCAGATCGATGCCAGAGAAGAAAGTGGAGGTCAGAGATCAGGGCACAGCCGCAGCAGTGGCAGCTCCTGCTCCTGCCAGGGACAAACCCGTGTCCTGGGTGGCTGAGAGGAGGGCACAGTCCCTTCCCTGGGTGGTTCCAGAACGGCCCTGCCCTCTCCAGGATCCTCCCTGGTGGTCGCTCCCCTGCCCAGCAGAGCAGCACCTCCCTGCTGCCACACCTGCAGCGCTGGGCTGGTTCTCAGCTCATCCCTCCTGCCCGAATCCCTCTGCACAGGTGCCATGGTAACAGCAGCACGGCTCCTTCCTGCCCTGCGCCCTGCAAAGCCTGGCTTGAACCGAGTACCCAGGGCTCGGCTTGCCTGGCTGCTCTGCCAGGGGAGGATCCTGGGGATGGATCCTGGGGAAGGGATCCTGGGGGAGGGATCCTGGGGAGAATCCTGGGGGAGGGATCCGGGGGAGAATCCTGGGGGAGAATCCTGGGGGAGAATCCTGGGGAAGGGATCCTGGGGGAGGGATCCTGGGGAAGGGATCCTGGGGGAGGGATCCTGGGGAAGGGATCCTGGGGAAGGGTTCTGGGATGCAGGCAGGAGGGGAGGCAGGGTGATACCTACGCTGCACCCAGCTCCCCGTCACCGGGCTCAGGAAGTTGGGGTACAGGCCCTGGGGCTTCTCCACTCTGTTGAGGACCCTGCGGATGTTCATCACCTGGGGGAGAGGAGAGACAAGGCTGGGGTTACTGCTCTGCTGCCAGGGCTGCTCCCTCCCTCCCTCCTTCCCCTGATTCCCTGATCCCTGACCCCTGATCCCTGCTCCAGCCCAGCCTGGAACGCTGGCACCAGGACTTGGAGCAGCTCAAGGAGCTTCAGGGCTCAGCCCAGTCTCCATCCAGCTCTGTGGGGTTTCAGACATGGTTCTGGAAACCCTGCAAATCCCCAGTTCAGCTCGCTGCCATGGTCCAGAAGCAATCCTGGGAGATTTTGTCCTTCCAGCACCTGACGGGGTTACAGGGAATTGGAGAGAGACCTTTCCCAAAGTGGAGGGACGGGATGAGGAGGAGCGGGCTCAGGGTGAAGGAGGTCTGGGTTAGGTGGGATGTGGGGAAGGGATTCCTGGCTGTGAGGAATGGCACGGGGCTGTGGCTGCCCCTGAACTGTCCCAGGCCAGGCTGGACGGGGTTTGGAGCCCCTGGGACAGTGGAGGTGTCCCTGCCATGGCACTGGATGAGCTTTAAGGTCCCTTCCAAACCCAACTGTGATTCTGTGATTGGGGATCTGGGTGGGAATGGGAGATGTGAGCGATGCCAGGGGTGATTTTTTCCATGACCCAAAGGGAAAGGAGTGGCAGGGACGAGTGACTCACACAGCACTTAAATCCACCATGTGGTCACTTAGCGTGATGAATTGGGGCCTTTAATTTCAACAACAGACAGCTCCTTTAACACCCCAGAACAGCCAGCACTTCACTCTCTAAAGCCTCCCTTGGTTTCACCCCCATTAAATCCAACAGCCCTTTCCCTTGAGGGACCCAGTTAAATTCCATGCAGCATAAATATTCTATTATAACCTACAGAGCAGCTAATTCGCCCTAAACCTTTTACAGAATCAGACAATCTGCACGCCAAAAGCTGGCTGCAGGCTCAAGCTGCTGCTGCCGAGGAAGTTGTCAGGCTCCGTAATATTTACTGGAGTTTAGGAGCTTGGCATATCAATGACAGGTTTGAATAAAAGACACAGATGGGCTTTAATTCCTGCTAAAATCACCCAAAGTCCAGGCTGGGAGTTCTGGAGTTCCTCTGCAGTGATTTCCCACAGGCTGGGCTGCTGGAGCCCACACCACCCCACGTTTTCCCTCTCTGAGGGCTCCAGGGTGGATGGATCCATTTTCTGTGCACACATCAGCCCAGGAGAGTCCATCAGAAAGGTTTTGCCCTTTTCCCTCCAGGGGCTCAGGAGGAGAAGAGGAAAATCTCTCAGGCTGGGGACACAGGTTTGACCCCGGCTCAAAATGAACCCAGAGTAAAGAAGCAATTCTGGTTTTTAGCACAATTGCATCTCCACTGTTTGCCCATCTCTCCCCTGCCTTCACTCCTGTATTTCCTCACACATTTTCTGCTCCCTTTTCCTGGCCTGTCCCCAGCTCCCCCCTCCCTGGGAGCAGTTTGTCCTTATCCCTGTCCTCAGGAACCTCAGCCCTGTCTCCTGATTTCACATCCCCGGCCTCTCTTCATCTTCCCACGGAGTTTCCTGGGTTTCCCATTTCCCTCAGCCTCTGCTTTTCCCTCCTCTGTGGCATTCCTTTGCTATCCCAGCTCCACTTTGCTCTCCCAGCTTCTTCCTCCTCTTTTCTTTCCTGTCTCTCCTCCAAACTCCCTCCTCATTTCACAGCTGGCAGACCTGCACCGCACACATCCCGGAAAAGCAGAATTTCTGAGCGCTTTTTGGTAATCCTGTCTGTTTTTACCCCACTGTGGCACTCTGGACAAGTGTTTTTATTATCATTATCCCTTGGGGTGCAGTTTGGATTCTGCCTGGAACAATTTGTCTCCCTCAAAGCAGCTTCCTGAGGGATCTGCAGGCTCACTTCGCTGTTCTGGGTAAAACCCACACAACCGCACAGGGGAATGGAGACCCCAACGCAGCACAGCCCAGTTCGGGGGTCACTCGCCTTTTCTGCAAACACGGGGTTGCCAGAGAGCTCGGAGAGGTGCAGGAATTCCAGGTGCAAGGTCCCGAATTCTGCCAGGATGCTGCTCCCAGCCGAGGCCCAGCCCCAGCTCCAGCTCATGCCACTGCAGGGGGAGAAAAGGGAGCTTTAGGGGACACCCAGATTTAGGGGACACCCAGATTTAGGGGACACACACACACACACACACACACAGATTTAGGGGACACCCAGATTTAGGGGAAACACACACCCAGATTTAGGGGAAACACACACACACAAATTTAGGGCACACAGATTTAGGGCACACACACCCATATTTAGGGTACACACACCCCCATATTTAGGGCACACACACACATAGATTTAGGGGATTCACCCACCCAGATTTAGGGGACACACCCACCCAGATTTAGGGGACACACACCCAGCCAGATTTAGGGGACACACACACAGATTTAGGGGACACACACACCCAGATTTAGGGCACACACACACACCCACAGATTTCCAGCAGCAATTCCTTTGGGATGGAGCTGTGATTCTCCACTGAGTCTTTAGGATTGGGCTAACACACTGCACAAACTGCCTTTTTTTTTTTTTTTTTTTTTTTTTTTTTTTTTGGGGGGGNTTTTTGTGGGAGAGGAATCCCTCCTGAAGAGCTCAGCTGAAAAACAGCTTTGGAAGAGCACTGCCACCCTGCCCTGCACAGATACTTTGGGATAAAACATCCTTCTGGTACCCCAGAGCTCAGGACAATGCAGGGCTGGATCCAAGGCCTCGGACCCACAGCAGCCTCTGTGCGTGCTGCCCCAGAGCCACCCCCGAGGTGTCCTGGTGTCACTTCTCCATCTCCTCAGCTGACCCCGGGGAGGTGACAGTCCCGGGCCGGGTGGGGGTGACACTAGATGGCGCCGGGAAGCTTGGCTGTGAGAGCAGGAGGGTTTGTTGTTTACAGGAGGTTAAAACTGATGATCCTTCTGAGCACGGAAAGGAAAAAAAAAGAAAAAAAAATAGAATAAAAGAAAAACAGTTTTCCTCGCTGTGATGGAGAGAAGAGCGTGGCAAACTGGCCCTTCAAAGCTGCTGTGCTTTGGAACAGCTCAGAGGAAGCTGCTGTTTGAAGGACCTTGGTCTCCAAGGGGAAAGAACATGCCCAGAACCTCCTTTATCTCCCAGATAAGTGAGGCTGAAATGTCAAATTATTGCCTTTCCTCAGGGGATCCACAGCTGCAAAACCGGTGCCAAGCCAGGAGAGGAAAACCCGGAGGTGCAGAGGGTTTAGGGAGAGGTGAAGGAAGGAGGGGCAGGAACGGAGATGCAGGAGCAGAGCAGGAGCAGCACCAGGCCCAGCAGCAGAGCAGCAGGATGGAAACCAGGCTGAGCGAGACAGGACACCGAGCAGGATGGAAACCAGGCTGAGTGAGACAGGACACCGAGCAGGATGGAAACCAGGCTGAGTGAGACAGGACACCGAGCAGGATGGAAACCAGGCTGAGTGAGACAGGACACTGAGCAGGATGGAAACCAGGCTGAGTGAGATAGGACACCGAGCAGGCGGCCACGGGAAGGAAAAGGTGACAGCCAGAGATAAAGGCAGCTGGAACTGGGAGAGCTGGGGGCTGTCTGTGAAAATTAATGTGCAAATTCACTCCATGCCAGCGGGGCTTTTTTTTTTTGGTTTCAAATTTCTGAATGTCCATCTTAACCCAGCCCAAGCTGCCGCCAACCAGGAGAGGCCCACACATGCTGCAGGACTCTCCTCCTCCTGGGATGCTGAGCTCTCTCTGGAATTCGCACATCCTCGCAAAAGCAGGATTGGAGAGAGAATTCCTCGCTGCAAAACTCCCCTGGGGTTTGTTCTGGGCCTGCTGTTTGGGTCGGTGTGGTCTCCCGGCCTCACCTCGCCCTGCTCTGCTCCCACTGAGGGATTCTCCTGTTCTGAGGTGTTCAGCCTTTGGCTGTGAACATTTCCCGTGCTCCTGCCGTGGGTGCAGCTCCCTCCATCGCTGCTCCCCAACCCAAGGACGCCCCAGCCCCACAGCCCAGCCCCAGGCAGCACCTCTGGGCGTGGGCTGCTCTGTCCATTTTCTCTGCTCTCACTCAAAGTCATCAGCAAAACATTTTTGGGGACGTCTGGGCGGACAGAAGCCGCTTCAATTGTCTTCACAAAGGGCAGGGGAGGGTTTGGCATTTCTGTGAAAGGTTAGTCCATGCAGAGCCTTTATCAGGCAGGAGGAAGCAGGATGTGTGTGCTGTAAAAAAGGACAATTACAGAGCTGCTGGTGGCTCCAATTTCCCCGGGATCAGGAGCACAGCTGAGGGGTGACAGTGATATTTGAGCAACGCCACCAGCGTGAGCCAAATATTTGGAAATCTTTTGCGGAGCCAAGGAGGAGATTTGGGCTGAGAGCTGGATAATGACTTTGAGAGTTTCGCAAGAGGTGAGGATGAAAGGCTTTGTTAACCCACATTTCCTGCAGCTCTGACCCACGGGATTTGTTTGGAGGCATCAGAACCAGCAAATCCAAATCCCTGCCTTGGTGGTGAAGCATTGAGGAGAGGCAGGGAGCAGGAGGGCAGCCCCAGCTCTGCCAGACCTGCAGGGATTTACTGAGCTCAATTCCCCTGGCCAGGACATCACCAGCCTGAATTCTGTGCCTCTGAGGAAGGACACAGCCTGGCTGAGGCCTGTGTGCTGCATTCTCTCCTCTTTTCCAGCACCAAAACTCTCAGCCAGTCCAACCCACTCCCTTGCCCAGCTTTTCCAGTTTTTAAAATCCATTTTCCCTGGATAAACTCACATGCATTTAGCTGGGCAGACTACAAAATCACCTTTCCAAGAAAGTAAGGGTAAGGAAAATGCTCTTGCAGCAGGGAGCCCTGTCAGGAGGCAGAGGAGGGAACTGTGGAGAGTTAATAAATGAAAAAAACGCAGCTGGGTTTGACCTGAGTCACCTGCAATCTGTGCCAAGGCCTGAGCTGGCACAGCCAGTGACCTCGAGGAATGTGCTCTAGAGGGGAGCTCTGCTGCTGCTGCTGCTTCCCAAAGCGCCAGAGCTAAAGGGAATTCTGCTCAGGACTGTGCTTGCCTGCCCAGGTTGATCACTCCACGGGGGATTCCAGTCGGGGTGTTGAAGGCTGGCAGGAGTTTCTCTCCAAGTTCCAGAGCTTTGCTCTTGAACACCTGTTGAAAAGGAGGATAAATATTTGATGGAAGGAGTCGCAGGATTCTCTCACATCCCCTTTTCCAAACGTGCTGTTATAGAACACTGCGGCCTGAGAGCCCCCCTGTTCCAGGTGTGCTGTGCCCTGGTTCCACTCCCCTGCACTAAAACCCTGAACCAAAAGCCTCCCTGAACTTTGGCATCTCTAAATTTCCTGTAAAACCTGCACTAAACCTGCACCCAGTCCCCTGCCAAAGCCTCAGCCTGGAGCAGCTCACAGCAGCACCCTGTGATCTGAGCTGATCCAAAGAGTGCTCTCCAAACTCTCCCCATTCCCAGCGTGGCAGAGAACACAAGGACTGAGTCAAAATCAGCAGAGATCTTTCCAGGCTGAAGCACTGTTAGATTTACAACGTGTGCTTGCCCAGCTCACGTCATCCCCTGCTGTAAAATCCAGGATTTCCAAGGACCCATCTCCTTGCAGCTCTCTGCCAGGAAGGATTGCTGGTTTCATGGCTCAGCTGCTCCTTTTCCTCTGCCAATGCCTCGCTTTTGGGCTCCCCAGTCCAATTTCAGCTTACGGTGCTTGCAGCACAAAGCAAGCACACAATTATTTTGGGACAGACTGATCCAAGCACTAATCTTCGCTGCAGAGATCAGTCCTGATCAAGAGAAGCCTCTAAGTGACTTAGGAGATCAAGCACAAACCTTTCACCTGCAGCCCTGTGTGGTGGCTCTCAGAAAGCAGTTTTATCGCTCTGAAATACAGCACTGAGGAGGGCTGAGCTCTCTGTGGGCTCGCAGAGCTTTGATTGTCTCACAGGGAAACAGGGGGGTGGTTCAGAGGGGAGAGCAAGAGACCAGGACTGCTTTCTGCCAGTGACAGGCACTGCCCCAGCTGCTGATGGGACTTCAAGAGGTCACTGCTGGAGCTTTACGGTTTAATGTGGTTTCTTTCTTGCTCTGTTGATCTGAAACCTGTTGAAGTTGTCACTGAGACAGACTCTGAGTCGGGGCACTGAGTCTTTCAGAGTTTTCCCTGGAGGGAAATGACAGAGGGAAGTCATTCCTGGAGCTCATTTGAAATGCAGCTGCAGGGAGAGAGCTGCTCCTGGATCAATGGTGTCACTGTGCAGGAGCCATCGTGGTGGGGCTGAGCTCTGCTTCAGGGCCAGTCCTCACAGAACTCCCAAAACTCCCGGGGCAAAGGAATCATCTCCTCATCTCCCCAGAGGCAGCTGGAAAACTCCAGCCCAGGCACGTTTTCAAACAGATTCTGGCAGGCTGGGGACGAGTGGAAATGAGATCCTCCTGCTTTCCCCAGGGCAGCAGCACCCACCGCAGGGGCTGGGACACCCTGGGTACCTGATCTCAGCAATTCCTGATTCAATCAATTCCTGATTCCATCAATTCCTGATTCAATCAATTCCCGATTCCTGATTCAATCAATTCCCGATTCCTGATTCAATCAATTCCTGATTCCATAAATTCCTGATTC
>VXBU01019663.1:5689-17019 GCA_013400315.1 Bombycilla garrulus | reverse complement strand
ATTCAATCAATTCCTGATTCAATATTCAATCAATTCCTGATTCAATAAATTCCTGATTCCTGCCCCTCCTCAGCCGCCCTCCCGAGCCCCAGGCAGGACCTGGGATGGTGTCTGATGGAATCTCCCCGGACTCGAAGAGAGGGGAACAAGCACAAAGACAAAGATCCTCTGCAAATGGCATTTCCCCGGGGAGCAATGTGTCCAACTGCAAACCGAGTCTGGCTGGAATTGCTCACAGGAGGAAAGATCTCTGGCAAATGAGCCGTGCACAGGGCGTGCGAGGCTTAATTCGAGGCTTAATTAAAGGAACATTAGTGGCATTTCCATATTCACAGAAGCGATGGGTCCGTGGCTCTGGGGGCAGCATCTGACGATGGGAGCCCTCAGGGAGGACACTCGGGGCACGCACCTCCTCTCCTGTCAGGTAGTAGGTGGCCAGCAGCCCTCCGATGTAGCGGATGTTCACCTCGAACAGCGAAGCTTCTCCGTTCTGCAAAGACACGAGGAGAGCCCTGAGAGCAGCACAGGGGCAGGAGCAGGAGCAGGAGCACAGCCCCGGCTCCAGCCCTGAGAGCAGCACAGGAACAGGAGCAGGAGCAGGAGCAGGAGCAGGAGCAGGAGCAGGAGCACAGCCCCGGCTCCCGGCCCCGGCTCCAGCCCTGAGCCCTGAGAGCAGCGCAGGAGCACAGCCCTGGCTCCCGGCCCCGGTTCCAGCCCTGAGCCCTTCTCACAGCGCTCTGGGTGGAGCCTGCAGGGAAGGGAAACACTNCAGGAGCGGGAGCACAGCCCCGGCTCACGGCCCCGGCTCCCAGCCCTGAGCCCTGAGAGCAGCACAGGAGCACAGCCCTGGCTCCCGGCTCCAGCCATGAGCCCTTCTTGCAGTGCTCTGGGTGGAGCCTGGAGGGAAGGGAAACACCCAAAGTGCCCAATTGATCACCTGTGACTGCACCTGAGGCGGGCAGGGCAGGGCATGGCACGGCACGGCACACCACACCACACCACACCACACCACACCACACCACACCCACACCACACCATGACAGAACCTGCCGAGCTGGACAGGGCTCACCCAGCCCAGCCCAGACCCCAACAATCCCACCCTGCAGCTCTGTCCAAGCGCTCCTGGAGCTCTGGGGCCGTGCCCGTTCCCTGAGGAACCCTCTGGGGAAGAACTTCTGCCCCAAATCCGGCCTAACCTCCCCCTGGCACGGCTTCAGACAGATCACAGCACTCAGTTTCACACAGGGCTTGTGGGTCTCGCAGTCCCAGTCTTGGCTTTCTGGACCACGAGAGCTCCTTGTGCAGGGGCAATACTGAATTAATTTCCCCCGTACCTCCCTGTGCTGTGCTCCCTGACTCCACGGATCAATCCATGGCATTCACTCCTGTCTTTACAGATCAATCTATTCTGCAGGCCAAGATTAAAAGCTTTTATGAAATCCAGATAAATTATCTCCACGCTGATTTTGTCCCTTGTTTATCGATTCAGTAACAGACTGAGAGCATTCACCAGATTTATCAGATGGTTTTTTTTTGAATCCGTGAATGCCAGTGGTGCCCTCCCAAACGATGCTTCTGTGTAAAGGCAGCTGCAGGCATTGTTCCCGTGGGAGAACCATTCCTCACAACAACTGCGCTGGCATTAAACAAATAAAAGTTGAAGCTGCACTTTGGTTTTAACATTCTCTGCGTGTGGCACTGATGAGATGCCATCAGCTGGGGATGAGGAATGCGGGAGCTGGGTCCAGAGCGTGGCCAGGGACAGGGGAGGGTCAGGGGGGACAGCACCCTTCAGAGTCCCAGCACAGCCTCACAGGTCCAGGAAAGCTCCAGGGAGAAGCTCCTCTGGCTGTTTCTGGAGGTGCTGCCCTTGCTCCCAAACCCTGGCTCCCTCTGTGCTCCCTCACGAGTCACTCGAGTGGCAGCTGGGTTTACAGCTCTGAGATAATGAGGAAATCTCATCAATCCCAGGCAGACATTTACCTGAGATAGAACAGAACCTGCTCTCTGACGAGCACCGTTCCCTCGGAGTGTCTAATAACGAGTGTCTGTTTCCATCACCCAGACCAAAACACAAGAACCATTAAACACTGAACCTGATTTTCAGCCTGACTGGGTGAGGCTGCTCTGGAGGCCCCAGCTGGAACCAGCAGAAATTTGGGGTGAATCTCTGCACCGTTCCCTTTGGCCTTGGAAAGAAAGCAATCAGCTGAGCGGTTTCTTGCCTCACAGAGCTCACGTTTCCCTCCCCAGAGGGCTCCTGGGGACCAGGACTGGCAGCTCGGGTGGCACAGGCAGGCCCTGCCAGCAGCTGACTCACCACGTTCAAGTCGAAGCTCTTCTCCACCCACTGCTTGGCCTCTTGGAACTCCTCCTCGAGCTCCATGATGTACAGGGTGTCCAAGGCGTCGATGACAGTCGCTCCTCGGAGGCCTCCTGCAGCAAACACAGCCATGGGGGCACGGCTCTGAGCCTCCTGGGGGTGGCACAGCCTGCCAGCGCCACTGCCGGGCTCCTGGGTGCCACCTGCCACCAGCGCCGCCCGGCTCTGACACCCACAGCTGAGAGCACGACTTTCAAAGGCCTGGAAGAATTCTGGATTCTGCAAGAACTCCCCCAGGGAACGGCTCAGGGTCCACACCTGAAGCCCCCAGTGAAAAGTGCCAACCTTGGGCTTGATTCCAGTCCTGCCCTGGCTGCAGTTTGGGACCAGCGCAGAGACCCAGGGCTCCAGTTTGGGACCATCACCACTAATCCAGGGATGGTTCCATAACAGTCTGGAACCATCCCAACCATCCAGGGATCGTTTAAAATCAGCTCAGTGACCCAGGGCTCCAGTTTGGGAACCAGCCCCACCCATCCAGAGCTCATTTAGAACCAGTCCCACCCATCCAGGCTCCAGTTTAGAACCAGCCCCACCCATCCAGGGCTAATTTAGAACCAGCCTCACCCATCCAGGGCTAATTTAGAACCAGCCCCACCCATCCAGGGCTCATTTAGAACCAGTCCCACCCATCCAGGCTCCAGTTCAGAACCAGCCCAGCCATCCCTCTGGGTGCAGCCCAGGTGTGAGGCTGCCTCTGCAGCACCACACACCCTCTGCTCAGCTGAGCCACGTTCCCCCCACCCCCGGGAATCTCTGCCAGCAGGGATGCTTGGATGGGGTTCAGGTTTTGTTTCTGTAGCAGCAGCTCCTCGCACCAACCCTGTCCCCATCACCTCCCTCTCCACAACGAGAGGAGTTCTCTCCCTGCCACGCCCAGGGATTTTCCTGAGGCTCATTTCTGTTTGGCTCGGGTCAGTTCCTCCTCCTCCTCACTCACAGACTTTCAGCTGCTCTCCCAAACTCCCCCCAGCCTTTCAGACCGCTCTGGCACTTTTGTGGTACCTTCAGCGCTACTTCAATCCCAGTTCTGATCAGAGAGGAAAACCCACCTGGCCGCCCTGCTGGGGAGGGGAGCCAGAGCTCCGTGGTGAGCCGTGAACCTTTGCTCTGCTGTCCCCAAGGGACAAGGACACGCTGGCTGATGTGTGCCACCCCCGCAGCCCAGGGAAGGGCTCACACCCACCCACTCCGGGCTCCTTCCTCCCCCGGGGAACGATCCTGCCTCGTTTTGTTGGTGCTACGAGATCGCAGCTTTGACACTTTGCAGCCAGCCAGCGCATCATTGCTTCAATAAAAACCCAACGGCCCCTCGCTGCTCAGCTCCAGATTGCTGCCTTCGGGATGCTGTCTGCATCAAAAGCAGGGGCTGCCGAGGAAGGAAGGCAGCTGAAAATGCCTCCAGAAATCCATTTATTCCTGCAGGCCTGGGAAATGATCATCGGGCCGGAGCCGTGGGTGGATGGAGTCAAACAGGCGCCGCATCAGCCGGTGGGCTCCAAAAATCAGCTGGGCTGCAGCGGGGCTGGAACGCTGGCCAAGAGCTCTGACCATGACAAACAACAGCGCGGCGGCAGCGCTGCTTTACCAGCCCTAATGATCGTTCAATATTAATGATTATGTGATTTTTATACACTTTCCTGTTAGCGGGGAGAGACGTGACAGGGAGGCAGGGAAAGCGTTTTAAACAGGGAAGGAAGGGCAGGGGCACCTGAGGCACAGCCTGCTTCTGTGATACTGTGAGAGCGAAATCACACCGCCGGGCTCGGCTTAATTTGATGATATAATCAACAAAAGCTTTTCATAATCTGCAGAGACACAATGAGGGAAGCTGGATTTGCTCAAGCTAAATGGAGACAAAGAGACAACAAACTCACCATTTTCTGGGATGATTAATTGAAGTGAGAAATATTGCTGGAATTGACGGAGCCTTTTATGTTTTTCAGCAAGTCAGGCCTTTCCCTGGGTGGATTGCTCCGGGGATTGGGAACAGGCTCAGCTCTCCTGCCTGTGTCTGACAGAGTGAGGGCAAACCTCGCTCCCCGCTGCTTTGTCTCTGTGTCACATTAAACATTTGTTTTAAATATTCCCTCACCCTGTGCAGCAGAAGAACCCCGGGCTGTGTGTTTTGCACCGGGCTGTCCTGAGGAGCAAAACCTGAGAGAATCAGGGGCTCAGTTCTGTTTGTGATCACAGCTCCAGCCAGGCTGTCCTGGAGAGCTCAGCCTGAGAGAATCAGGGGTTCAGTTCTGTTTGTGATCCCAGCTCCAGCCAGGCTGTCCTGGGGAGTAAAACCTGAGAAAATCAGGGGCTCAGCTCTTTGAGTGATCCCAGCTCCAGCCAGGCTGTCCTGGGGAGCTCAGCCTGGGTGAATCAGGGGTTCAGCTCTTTGGGTGCAATCAAAGGTGAGGCGGCTCCAAACCAAACCAAGCCGCTCTGTGTCACCTGTGACTCTTGCTGACACACTCATCTCCAAATTGCTGCGCTCAGCCTGGCAGCGCTTGCTCTGAGGGAGCTTTCAAGCAGGAACCGAGAAACCCTCACAGGAAACCCCTGACAGAAACCCTCCCGCAGTGCCCAGAGCTGGAGCTTTGCAGCAGGATCTCACACCTGAGACTGTGCCTGTCCCCACAAACCCCAGTGTGCTGTGAACAAACCTGCTCCTGGCTGAGGGGGACACCCTCACCAGCGAGAGGCAGAGTCACAAAGGGCGCCTGGGACTTTGGGATCCATTTGGCTGATCCCAAGCTCCAGCCAGGCTGTCCTGGGGAGCTCAGCCTGGGTGAAAAAGGGCAGGGGAGACTTTGGGATACATTTGGGTGACCCCAAAAGGGCAGGAGAGACTTTGGGATCCAGAGCAGCTCGTCCCTGCCCCAGGAGAGAACAGCCTCAGAAGGGACCCACCAGGATCCTCCATCCCCTCCACTGGGAGCAGTGAGGAGAGCGGGGACCTCGGGAGGGACGCAGAAATTTGGGGACATTTCTAATGGGGTGTCCCAGCCGCTCTGGGGACATTTCTAACAAAGTGTCCCAGCCGCTCTGGGGACATTTCTAACAGGGTGTCCCAGCCACTCTGGGGACATTTCTAACAGGGTGTCCCAGCCACTCTGGGGACATTTCTAAGACAGTGTCACAGCAGCTCTGGGGACAGGGAGGAGAGGCAGCAGCTGAGGGGAGGGAGCACACAAAGGTTCATCTCAGGAGCGCCTGTGCCACCCTCGGTTTGCTCTTTTGTGCAGCTCAAGAATGGAGAGAGGAGCGTGGGCAACAAGGCCGCTCTGTTCCTGCTCTGTTCCTGCTCCCACCCAGCCCAGGAGCCCCAGCCCTGCCTCAGAGAGCACTAACGAGCATTCATTAATTAACACCACGCTGGGGAAAGGTGCTGGGTGGAGAGGAGCTGGCGCTGGTGGGTTTTGCCTTGTTTTTGTTTTGTGGGAGATGACTCAGGCTCTAGGAATAAATTCCACCCCAAATGAAAAACCTGGGGTGAGGTTGAGGTGTTCATGTGTCCAAGTCCAGGCTCACCTGCACCCGCCTCTCCCAGCACCTGAATAAGTGGCCTAACCCCAGAATTTACCCAGCATCCAGAGATTAGGGTCTGATTTTCCAAATGCCTGATGTTCCAAATGCCTGATGTTCCAAAAGCCTGATTTTCCAAAGAAAATCAGCAGCTGTGATGGGAGGGATGGAGAGCGCTGCCTTCCCTCGCTCCCCTCTTCCCGAAATAGCCAGCCTGCAGAATCACTGGAGACTTGAAGGGCTCCCAGCTGCGAGTCTGTCCCCTGAGAGCCTCAAAAAAATCTCCCAAGTGATGCTTCAGCAGCCAAGCAGCTTCGAGAGGGGTCTGAAGCAGCGTTTTCCTCGGGAGGAGAGATCCTCCCCCAGCTCTCCTGAGCCCATCCCACCCTCCCCGCCCGGGGCCAGGGACAACGAGGCCCCTGCAGAGCCCCCAGGCCCAGGCTGGGCTCTCCTGCCCCGCTCTGGAGCCAGGAGGAGTTCGGGGTGAGTCCCTGGAAGGGGAACATGGTGCCAGGATCCCCAGGCAGTGGGAGATGGGAGCGGCCCCAGCAGCACCTGCAGCAGCGTCCCTGCACTGCACAGGGCTCAGCTCAAATAAAATCATCCTTTCACAGCCTGGCCTGGGTTGGAAGGGCCGTAAAGATCACCCAGGTCCAGCCTAACACCGGAGAATTCCTTGTGCTGTTTGGAGCCACGTTCCCCTGGGACTGGAGAGAAGCCCACCCTGAACTCACCCAGCCCTGCCAGAGCCCTGCACGGGCTGAGAGCTGGGGGAACCTCAGGAACATCATCCCTGATGGGCCCAGGGAACCTCAGGAACCTCAGGAACATCATCTCTGATGGCCTCAACCCCAGAGAACCTCATCTCTGACGGCCCCAGCCCTGGGGAACCTCAGGAACCTCATCTCTGATGGGACCAGCTCCAGGAACCTCAGGAACCTCAGGAACATCATCTCTGATGGGCCCAGGGAACCTCAGGAACCTCAGGAACATCATTTCTGATGCGCCCAGCTCCAGGGAACCTCAGGAACCTCATTTCTGATGGCCTCAACCCCAGAGAACCTCATCTCTGATGGCCCCAGCCCCAGGAACCTCAGGAACCTCAAGAACCTAATTTCTGATGTCCCCGACCTCAGGAACCTCAGGAACCTCAGGAACCTGATTTCTGACGGCCCCAGCCCCAGCAAACCTCAGGAACCTCATCTCTGATGCCTCAGCTCCAGGAACCTCAGGAACCTCAGGAACCTCATCTCTGATGGCCCCAACCCTGGGGAACCTCATTTCTGATGCCCCAACTCCAGGGAACCTCAGGAACCTGATCTCTGACAGCCCCATCCCCGGGGGCCGCTTGGCAAAGACTTTCCCTTTGTGAAGAGTTTTGTTTCAGTGAACAGAAACCAAATCCATTTCCAACAAAGCCATCCCGACCCTGCGCAGCCACGCTCTGTGCCAGCGCCTCGGAGCAGCAGCACGAGCTGTTGGGAAGGTACCAGACCCCATCCTGCGTACAGCAGGGCTGTTGAAACGCTGCAGAACAGGGGGTTTCAAACAGCCCTTCACTAACTTTAATAACGGAGTTTACAGCTGAAAAGCAGGAGCAGAAGGGGGAGGAATTTAGATGAGCGCAATGTAAACCCAGATCAAAAATGAAAGGTCTTGACTCCCACTGTTCTTATGTCAAATCACATTTGTCAAAACAGAAATTAGTGCTGAAATCCTGTTTGGAATAGAAATTAGGATGCAGTTTCTGTGAACTGGTTAACTGCCAAGGCACAAGGGGTCTCACTGGCTGTTTACCTTCACCTCTCGGGGTGCAGGGGGAAACACGAGATCCCTTCTGCTGCTCTGAAGACTGCAGTGAAAATCAGTGCCCTGCTACAGCAGGAGCCTGAAAAATGACCATCTCCAAACACCGCTTTTCCTGTTCTTTTCGGTCCTTTTTCTCCATGGCAGGGCTTGGAGAGCAGCCTGAACTCCTGACATTTATCCCGAGCTGTTGTGAGAAGCCTGGGAGCGGCAGCACACGGCTCCCGGCTGGTGGCAAACTGTCCAATTCTGGGAGAAATCCACCCAGAGACGTTTCACACAGCTCGGGATTATCTTGGCAACCAAGCAAACTGTGAAAATCACTGCAGCTCTTGAAAAATCTGCCCTGCAGCCAAGCGTTGTCAGGCACCAGGAGAGGCTGCAGCTCCTCGGCTGAGCCCTGGGCTCAGGCCACAGCTCCCTCTCTGCTTTAGGGTTTAGGTCCTCCTGCCAGCCAAAAGAGCAGGAGGAATTCTCCTCAAATCATGAAAAGAAAGAGGGTTTAAAGAAAGAGAAGAGCAGGAGGAATTCTCCTCAAATCATGGAAAGAAAGAGGATTTTTCTCCTCAAATCATGAAAAGAAAGAGGGTTTAAAGAAAGAGAAGAGCAGGAGGAATTCTCCTCAAATCATGGAAAGAAAGAGGGTTTAAAGAAAGAGAGGAGCAGGAGGAATTCTCCTCAAATCATGAAAAGAAAGAGGGTTTAAAGAAAGAGAAGAGCAGGAGGAATTCTCCTCAAATCATGGAAAGAAAGAGGATTTTTCTCCTCAAATCATGAAAAGAAAGAGGGTTTAAAGAAAGAGAAGAGCAGGAGGAATTCTCCTCAAATCATGAAAAGAAAGAGGATTTAAAGAAAGAGAAGAGCAGGAGGAATTCTCCTCAAATCATGAAAAGAAAGAGGATTTTTCTCCTCAAATCACGAAAAGAAAGAGGATTTAAAGAAAGAGAAGGTGATGGTTAGAGAAATGAGAATTAATTAATTTATCCGAGCGGGTGTCTCTGCTGCTCCCGAGCACTTTGCACAGCCATCCACGTCCCCTCTGCAATGGCACAGGGATATTCCTCCCCTGCTCATTTCTCAACATTTCCTTTCAAGCCTAACCCTAACCCTCACCCCAGGAGATAAACTGCAGTCCCAGGAGATGCTCTCCAGTGGAAAATCACTCTGCTCCCGCTGCCAGGACCAAGGGATTCAGGGATCCCCAGGCCAGGGCTGCTGCTGCTGGTCCAGCTGACAGAAATTAAACAGAAAATCCAAATGGAACTGGGAAATGGGTTTTCTTTTCAGAAAGAAAGAAAATTTCTCAGTTAAATCCACAATCATCTCATTACAGTCCTTCAGCTGCCTGTGAGTGGTACCGACTGCAGATGAAGCCAGAAATACCAGAGCTGAGCTACAGCCCTGCCAGTGCCTTATTTATTGAGTTTTTTGTGTGTGAACCTGATAGCTGTAACACTGAGTAACCACATTCCCTTCATTTAAGGCAAACTAAACAAATTACATCTGAGCAACAAGGTAGCAGAAGCGAGAGATGGAGAGGACAAAGAAGTACTCCAAGAATTAGAAAAGATCTATTTCTTTTTGTATCAGCATATTCTCTTGCAGAGTTAGGGAAAAAAAAAAAAAAAAGTCCATTAGCTTTTGAGCAACCTCATTTTTCTTTGCTTTCCAAATAAACCACTGCTCCTACACTTCAGGGACCTCATCAAAAAGCTCTCCATGGCCAAGGTTATTTTCCCATCTTTCTCCCATTAATCTTCCTCACTCTTTTCTCCAGGTATTGGTCAAAGGGTCACTGTGAGTGCTCCCCGTGCCAGCAGCGCTGCCCTGAGGGGGCACCTGGCAGAGCCCGTGGGGTCACGGGCAGCCCTGTCCCTGTCCCATCCACGGGGTCTGGGGGGACACCCACATCCCAACAAACCAGCCCAAAACACCCCAAAACACAACTCTGACAGCCCCAAAACACAACTCTGACAGCCCCAAAACACAAATCCCATCACCCCAAAACACAACTCCTACCATCCCAAAACACAACTCCCATCATCCCAAAACACAACTCCCATCATCCCAAAACACAACTCCCATCATCCCAAAACACAACTCCCATCATCCCAAAACACAACTCCCATCATCCCAAAACACAACTCCCATCATCCCAAAACACAACTCCCATCATCCCAAAACACAACTCCCATCATCCCAAAACACAACTCCCATCATCCCAAAACACAACTCCCATCATCCCAAAACACAACTCCCATCATCCCAAAACACAACTCCCATCATCCCAAAACACAACTCCCATCATCCCAAAACACAACTCCCATCATCCCAAAACACAACTCCCATCATCCCAAAACACAACTCCCATCATCCCAAAACACAACTCCCATCATCCCAAAACACAACTCCCATCATCCCAAAACACAACTCCCATCATCCCAAAACACAACTCCCATCATCCCAAAACACAACTCCCATCATCCCAAAACACAACTCCCATCATCCCAAAACACAACTCCCATCATCCCAAAACACAACTCCCATCATCCCAAAACACAACTCCCATCATCC
Source organism: Bombycilla garrulus (assembly GCA_013400315.1). NCBI lineage: Eukaryota > Metazoa > Chordata > Aves > Passeriformes > Bombycillidae > Bombycilla > Bombycilla garrulus. Next base: position 6,737 of record VXBU01019663.1, on the reverse strand, counting down.
CAAAACACAACTCCCATCATCCCAAAACACAACTCCCATCATCCCAAAACACAACTCCCATCATCCCAAAACACAACTCCCATCATCCCAAAACACAACTCCCATCATCCCAAAACACAACTCCCATCATCCCAAAACACAACTCCCATCATCCCAAAACACAACTCCCATCATCCCAAAACACAACTCCCATCATCCCAAAACACAACTCCCATCATCCCAAAACACAACTCCCATCATCCCAAAACACAACTCCCATCATCCCAAAACACAACTCCCATCATCCCAAAACACAACTCCCATCATCCCAAAACACAACTCCCATCATCCCAAAACACAACTCCCATCATCCCAAAACACAACTCCCATCATCCCAAAACACAACTCCCATCATCCCAAAACACAACTCCCATCATCCCAAAACACAACTCCCATCATCCCAAAACACAACTCCCATCATCCCAAAACACAACTCCCATCATCCCAAAACACAACTCCCATCATCCCAAAACACAACTCCCATCATCCCAAAACACAACTCCTATGATCCCAAAACACAATCCCCTCTGATTTCAGTTTGTGTTCTGGTCTGCTCCATTTCCCTGCCCCGGTGCGTTCAGCACTCACTGCTGGCCCTGCGTTGCAGGCTGCCAGCCTCTTCAGCTATCACTGATCCATCCTGGCTCTGGAAATGAGGATTTCCAGCAGTTCCAGAGGAAATTCAGGATCCCTTGGGATTCCAGGCATTCTCGAGGCACAGGGCATCACCCAGAGCCCGCTGAGGTTACACTGCTCACACCCCAACCAGCTCCAGCCCTGTGCTGTGCGCTAAAATCACCTTTCCCAGCCGGGGAAAGGCCAAAGGCAAATCACTCCCTGTCAGGAACTGCAGAGCAGCGAGCGCTGGGCTGGGACGGGAGGAGCAGAGCGCAGGGCTCAGCACAGAACAGCACAAATCTCCAAAACTCCACTCGGCCAGGCTGAGCCTCCCACCCACAGCACAGAACAGCACAGAACAGAACAGCACAGCACAGAACAGCACAGAACA
>VXBU01019658.1:57067-72784 GCA_013400315.1 Bombycilla garrulus | reverse complement strand
TGTGTCGACCTCGGCAGGGCAGAGAAATCTACTTTTGATAAGGAACTAATAAACTGCCTTGAGAACACGAACTAAGGACTCCAGAGTGCTTCTTCCGCTCAGACAGCTGGGAGAAAAGGACTTTTGTACACTGCTGGAGAACCCAGACAGGGAAGTCTCCAGAAACTTCCCTGTTTCTTTTGAGACAAAAATTTGAAATGTAGCTATGACAAGACATTCTATGTTTCATTCTTAGAAAAAAAAAATATGACAAAGGTGAATAGTTGTGCTAATATTGTATCTAGTTGTTGTGTTACTGTGATAGTTTAGCTTCCAAGACTACAGCCCTTTGGCTGTTATTCATGAACTGAAAGCCAGAGTGCTTTTTAAAAATCTTGTGATAATCTGTTATATGTCTGTTTGTAAATATGTCATATTATCTCTGCAAGTGCAGCTTCTAACTCAAAAGAGAGCAGCTTTTAATAAGAAGCTCAAGTATGAAACATGGAGGACATGAAAAAGCGATCCCTAGAATGAAAGATGTGCAAAAAGCCCAAGAGAGAGCCCTTCAGGAAGAGTAACTTATTGACATAATAGGAAAGTTACTAAGGGGGGAAGTTTTGAGAGCAAAAGAAGTGGCTGGGAGAAGAAAAGAGGTTATAATAAGAAGGTTTGAGCTTTTATCTGTAAGTATTTAGGAAAATGGTTCCTGCTCAAAAGTTTAAATTGTACTGCGAAACATCTTCAGCAAAAAAAATTGAGTTTTGACTCTCTATTGCTAGAATATGAGCTTCTTTACATATGTGATACATGCATCTTATTTCCTTTAATTTTCTTATTAGACACCATTATTTGGAATAAAAGTTTCCTGTGTGCCGGTGTCCCATCTGTTTGTAGTAACAATGCTATTTAGTTCAATTTGCTGATGTGTCAAGTACATTCAGATCTACTTACATTTTTCAAAGTTTGTTTTTTTTGTTTCCTTGTTTTGATTTCTTTAGGAAAACTCTCTAAGAAATTTCGTGTAAGCTTTTGGCCAGCGACTGACTTTCTTTGAGCTAATCTTGAGGTACCAAGAGAGCAAGTTACAGGGACATGAGGTGCTCTCATAGATATGGATAGGGTTCGCCCATCACTTCAAGTATTTGAATTGCACTCACTCTTCTATAATTATCATTTAACGCCTTGTCAAAATGACATCTCAAATTAAACCCTTTTTGACTAACATAGGTGAAAGTAAGTGTCTCTTCTGTGACTACCTTTCAAATATTTTGGTAATAATAAAATTTGGTAATATTGTTTTTCTTTCCTTTAAAAATGTGAATGGCAAATGCTTTCTTTCCAAGAGGCGTTAAATCAGACATGTTTTGATGAAACAAAGTATATTACAGTACCCCTTTGAAAGGCAGAAATGGAATGAAAAGCACAAAATAACACTCTGAGCATGAAACCTGGAGTCATTAAGTACATAAAACAAGGAAGAAATTGTGTTAACTCAGTTAAGACTAATCATATAAAATATGATCATGTTATTCTAATAATCTGTGATAGTCATGAAGCATAGAGTTTTAGGAGTATGCTTTCTGTGTGTTGGTGGTAGATTTTAGCACCATTTAAAAAAATTGACTAATTGTTCATACATCTGTTTGAAATACAGTCTTTATGAAGTGTCATGTAGCAACAGATGAGGCTGTAGTTGAAAAGCAGATTGCTTTGTGCTACCTCTTTAGAATCACCCCTGCAGGGAGACCAACTATGAACCAAGTCGTCTAAATGTTTTGCTTATTTAATTTGCTGAGAGCTCTAAATGCCACTGTTGAAAACAAGGAGAGAAGATAAAAGCCCGATGGATGTCTCTGTACCACATCTTTAATACTAATTCACATTGTATATATCACATTATATAAAATTTAGTATGTATACAGACAATATTCACACCCAAGTCCACAGTGATACATTACAGAAGAAGGAATAAACCCAATATACATGTTCCTAAGAAAAAGCTCAGATCATCAGGACATTTTGACTCCTTCAACAAAAAAAGTGACGAAATCAGTCTTGATTTTGAAAAGAAATATTCTACCAGTCTATGTGTTTGAATATGAAGATTTTGAAATAACTTATGTCTTTTTTTAAATATTCACACAACTAACGTAAGTTTTTTTGATTGCCATAAATATGTCATGGCTCCTCCAGAGCACAGCTAGCTCTGTGGCCCTGGATGTTAAGTCACCCACACAGGTGCCCCAGAAAGGTGCACACGGACGCGTGTGGGGAAGGATGTCGGTGCGATGAGTGCCGGGCACCCAACCTCGTGAGCCTCTGGTCACTAGGGGAAAAGCCGCTGACAGGTGAGAGGCAAAAGGGGAAAGAGGAGACTTTCACACCGGGATGTGACCCAATTCACTACAATTCCCAAAGAGATCCACGGTGAAAAAGGGAAAGCGGTTTAAGCACGGGCATCAAAAGGGGGGTGGACACAACTGGGGAACCAATGGGGAGGTTGACGGGGAGGAGATTGGGTGGAGGGAAGGGATTATCTCATAGGTAAAGGACAAATCGCAGCAGGGAGAGGAGAGACCAGGGTCACATGGGCCAATGGGGCATAGAGGTTTAGGGGATTTCCAAAGGAGTGGACACTTCAGGGATTGACCCATGCAGGGAGTGACAGGGAAGGGTCTGGAAGAAAGGGAGTGGTCGGGGTAACAGACAACTAGGGGGGGTTGGAGCTAGGGGAGGAGAAATGGATGGGAGGAACCAACTCTAACAAAATTACAGGGGAGTAGGGATTAAACCAAAATGAATAAAACAGAACAAAAATAAGAGCCACAACATGAATACAATTAGCATGCAAGGAACTAGTTCTAATATGTCTTTTCTGTACAGATACAAGGAAATGGGAATAGGAGAGAGAATATATAAGAGGACAAGCTGTTCTGAATGTTTGCATGCTCTTGATTTTTATAGCCAGATAAAAACGAATCTGGCATGGTTTGTTACAAAACAGTGATGGAACTGCATTTGAGTGAGCAGGAAGATCTTTCACTTGCTGGTATGCTGTTACAGCTGAGCACTGTTAGAAAAATGAGTAAAATGGAAGTAAAAGTCACCTTTCTCAAAACTGTTAGTATAAAGAATTGTAAGTTATGTATTCTGCAATGATGAGGAAGAAGATTCATTAATGACATATTTTTTTGCTTCTAACTCAAGTAAATGACATTTTAATGGCAGTAGTATATTTCCAAGATACTTTTAACAAGAGAGAACTGAAAACTCAGAACAATTTTCACCTAACTTGGTTTAAAATTTGCAAGTTTTCCAAGTCTTATTTCCATTAAAAATATCTTGTGTGTGCAAGTGCTTTTAAAATTTCTTTTAGATTTTTTTTTCTAATATATAAAAAATTGGGGGTTTTGGTTCTGTGGTAACACTGGAATCAAATAGGTCTTGTGCCTCATGACAAGTCCATTATGAGTTTGTTTGATGAATATTTTAGGATATGCAAACTGTAGCCCTTAACACCTAGTGTAGTGTCAGTGTGGATTTAAGTGTTTATCGACAAAGGATTTAAGGTTCAACCTCACTACAGTGCAAAGAGTGGATGGAACAGATGCAGGAAAAGTATTATTATATACTGTCAAAAGATACTGTACACAGAACAACAGATGTGGTCAGAAGTTAGAGACATAAATGTGGGCTCTGATTGTTACACAATTGTCACACAGTATCGGCTTTGCAGATAAGAAGCTTTGGTTATTTCTGATTTATATTNGATGTTAAATAATCCTGTAAGTGCAATAGTGATTTCCTATCCAACTAAGCAACAACAACAAAAAGACAAAATAGGAAATAGTTTCTCTATGTGACAGCCTTGAAACTGTAGAGAAAATTAAAGCAATAAATTAAAGCCTTAATAAGAAATTCACATTTTATTAATTTTTCAAGTATTGTCTAGATCCTAAAGGACCGCAGCAATGAAAACAAGTCTAGCTCTGTATAAAGAGTGATGGATTTTATACACAGATATTATATATATGAGCTAAATCATGAATTGCCGCAAGTACTGTGGTTGAGAAGCTACAGTTTTTCAACCGGTAAGGAAGAAGTGCCCAAGGAAAGAAGTTTCCTCCAAAATCACTGTTGTCTAGTGGTTTTGGTTTACCTGTTTCATTACAAACTCTAATTTTGTATGAGTTCAAATAGATTTTTGCAGTTGCAACTCATGAATGTTTCCCACAGTGTGGAAATCTTACTGAGATGTGTTTACTATTGGCTGCTTTCCTGCTTCTTTGTCAGAATTCACGTCAGTGTTCTGATACATGTTTGAGGTATCAAGCTGTGCTCTTTTAGGTACATGGAATTGTCAAAATCAAGTGTAGATCTTCCTGGCAATAGAAATAGTACCATGGAGTTTGTGGGCTGAAGTACCTTATAGTTTTGAAAGTAATGCATTAAAAGGAGGGCTCTAGTTTGGCTTTTCTCTCCACAGCAAATTGCAAGAAAGTAGCAGAGGAGGAAGAGTTGAAGCATGAAAGAGTCATATAAATGTAATTGACTGTTTTTGGTCAGTAGGTCAACTTTGATTAATAGTATCCTCCACACTAAAATGCATGAACCTGTTTGGTCTGTGTTAAAGTATGAAATCCTCTGCCAGAAAACTAGCCAATGGTATTCTACCTATTTGTTGAAGGACATTAAACCCCATAAAGTGTTGACTTATGTTCTGCATTGTGCTCTTACACTTGGATATAATGGTGGAGAAAGACTTATCATAAGAAATAAGAAAAATTGACAGTCAAGGGTAAGTTTCAGCTGGTTCTGCTTGCAGTTAGCACTCATATATCCGTAAGTGCCCAGAGCAATTGAGAATTTAGCTTTCAACTGAAAAGGGGGAAGACTGTGAGAAATATATTTCTAGGTATCTGTCAATTCACTAAACTCTGTATCACATCACATTTAATTTTGTCATGAAAATATATTCAGAAGAAGACACTTTGTGCCTTTGAAAGAAATAGTCTTGTAAAAGTTTATTCAAAAGCATCTTTTAGTTAGCTGAATTGCTCCTGTGCTTCCTGACACATTTGACATTGTAAACTCAAGCATTTCCTTCTGAAAAGCACTAGTCCTGGAATTAAATTTGTTAACACATAGCTTCATGTTATGTTCAGACCCCAAATCATAAAACACAGAGTCTTTACTATATAACACAGAATGAAAGACAATAGACAACTCTTTTACTCTAATAGTCTTGGAAATGCTCTCACTGCATCAGTCTCCACTGTATAACTATTTATATGGTTGCTTTATAAGTGATTAATTTTTAAACATGTAGCTGTGAAACTGTCATGGAAAGATACCTTGATTTACACTGGGGAAAATATTTTTTAATCTCCTTTTACTTCTTTCTTTAGCTGTTACAGTAGACACAGTTTTATGTGAACATTCATGGCTGAAGTCTAGTTTGCCTCCCTCTAAGCAGCCTACAAAAGGAGTACAAAGGATATAAAGATTCTACACAGGTTAAAAGTGAACAGCTGTCAAGGACATTCACACATATTCAAGCTTACCTGTTCTCTGTCACTCAATACACATGAGGAAATGCGAGGGTTATTATAGCAGACCTTTTAATCTGTATGTTTTTTTCCCAATATTAGTAAATAGCAGATCTTTTAGAGAAAAGTGCAGCAGCTCAGTGATGAGTAGATAAAGATTCATCACTAGAAAAAATAATACTATGTCCATTTCATGAATTAGAAGTTAAGTTTGTAAAAAAAATAAAATTTCATATGTTTTTAGTTTTAAATTTGAAAAGCTGGCTGAAATTTCAGATATCGTATTTTTTAAAATCTCAGCTGTTTTTGATTGTTTTCAGTATAAACACTTCCATACCTTACACTGACAATCTTCTCTTGCAGGCAAAAAGTCATATTTAGTTTGAAGGGACCTCAGGCAACTTGGATGTGGGTACAAAATATTTCAAATACTTATCTGTGGAAAAGCTGCTATAAGATTTCTCATATCTTTCTAATCAGCAAGAATAGTCTTGGACTGACTGTGAAGCAGCTTCAGTTATGTTGTACATTTGAAATCTGTCAAAATCTCTTTTCTAGCTTAATAAAAACTAATTATGCTCTAATACCTCTAGCAGTAGGGATGTTTACTACTAAAATATTAAATAATTATTATTGGTTGTTTCACCAGAACTGAAGTATTGGCAGAAAATACAATCAGCTCTGTATGAGAAGATTCATAAAAGACTGCCATAATACCACACACATGAAAAGAAATTTGCCATCAGAAAATTGTAGGGCTAATTTCAAAACTGACAGCTTGTGTTGAACAGATTTTATCATATTAAGTGTCAGATAAACACTGTGAAAAAGACACACACAAGAACTGCTAATTTTTTCTTCAAGCTTTTGTAAACCTCTATCCAGCAATCTTCACAGAGCTCGATTTTTTACAAACACTTCCATGTGAGCTTTCATCTTTAGTAGATTCATAGAGTTTTCTCCATTACTGAATATTAGTTCTTCTGCATCACTTTGGCATTGAACTTGACTTGACTTGCCACACTCACTCTATATGCACTTGTGAAGGCGATGAAAGACAGTTGGGTCTTTGTGTTCATGTCTGGTCCCTCCCTCCACTCCCACAGTCTCTGACGAGCAATGTGATTTGTGCCAGGATAGGAACACCAGGCTGGTATTAGAGGAGGAACCCTCCAGATGCTCACACAATTGCTGCATTCCAGAGATAGAGAAGCTTTCAATTGGCTTTGGTGCACATAAACCTGCAAAGGGGTATAAACTGCTGGGGGAGACCAAGTCCACTGTGGAAAACCATCTCTCAGAGAATGCAGATAGTTGCTAAGTGAATCTCCACCCTTACGAAGACACCTGCAGTGTATATCCAGTCCAAATACAGAAGTATAGACAGTTTTGCACTGGTGAGTAAAAACTGTTAAGATCCAGTCAAATATGGAGATAAAATGCTAAAGTAGCTCTATGGGTGCTTTTTTCCCCCTCCCTTGTAATTATGAAGTCTGCAGGACCAAATAATGAAAACTGGTGTGCTTCTAGATGAATATGCTGATATTATAATCCTTTAGACACAGACTGTTGATGAAATCCAAGACTAGGTGAACCCAGGCACAGCTAGACTTCTCAGCAGTTTAGAGAACAAGGGGGTCTCATTGAAGGTCATGGCCCAACAGGAGAGACCGTGACCTGATTGTACTATAGTACACTGTAACAATAGACATAATAGTTAAATATTTTATTGATAATATTTAGATATTGTATTAGCAGTAAATCTAATAATAATCATCCACATAGTCACTCTGTCTTACTTTCTGTACCTGTCTGAGAACCTTACCTACAAGTAAGGCTCAGCATGACATCATCCTATGCTTCAATATTTGGTGAGGCTGACAAGTACCTAAGGAGCTAGAGAATTATAAAAACTTCTCTGCAAATTCTTCAAAAGATTTCTAAAGTATTTATGCTAGGAAGAGCAGAATGACAGAAACATTTCCAAGAAGAAAAAGAAAATGAGCCAAGATATGTTATTTTCTTTTGGCTAAAAAAGTAAAATGACTTATTTTGTAGCTGCTTTCATTTCCAAGTGAAACAACTGAAAGCTTCATTCTTGTCTTTTAGCAGGAAAAAATCAGTGAGTTTTCAGGGTTTTCTAAATGAGTTTAGGCATGTTATTCATGGATGTCTGAATTGCTTTCCAACTCAGTTCAAATATTATGTCTGTTTCCAGAATTCTCTCACATGGTGAGTGAAAAATTATAAACCTATACTAGTTCGAATGAAGTGGAATAATATGGATTAATTAAAAAATATAGAGTTGGGTTATTTTTTTTAGAAAAACACCTTGTAAGGAACAAATATGCGGGCGATGTGGCCAGTCATAAGTCTCAGGTATGTTCACATGCAGTATTAGTACTAGATGGCATATACCAGTGGGCTTCACTTTTTGCAAAGAGTGGAGGCAGAGGAACACTTCAGCGTCAGCTTCTCTAGTTTTTAATTTTTCACTTTTAAAAATTAGTGTTACCACTCATGATCTCCAAATTAAAACTAGTATTTACAATCTAAGAGAAAGAGAAGAGATAAAAGAAAAAAATAGTGAAATAATAGATGCTATAAGTCTAAATTAACTCATAAACCTTTAGATAAAAATGTGTGCAAAGATAGTTACCTCATGACAGTTAGCATGTCTTTCTCTTATATAGCTGATACAACACATATTAATCTCAACTGGCCATCCTCTCCAGAAATTATATTCATAACACTAAATTACATTCCTCTGACTATTAAGAGAAGGAGCTTTTACCTGTTTATTCAGTTATACATTTCAAAAGATATATTTGGTACAGGCTACACATGTAAGCATAGATATTTTATTAAGTCACATCAAAAGCAAACTAAATTAGGAATCTCTGGGTATCAAAAAACATTTATCTCTGCATATATCTGCAGAAGAGCAAACATTGGTGGTGGATTGACCTTGACTGGATACCAGGTGCCCACCACTCTATCATCTTTCCTCCTTCAGGAGGAAAAGCTTATTCAACAAGATTTTTAAAAGGTCTTCTGGGTGTTAACATAAACTCTGAGTTAGATACATAGGAGAAATATCAACAAGATATTCTGAAGAAGTCAAAATGACAAAAAGAGCTTTATTGGCAACTTTAGAATGTCAGAGAATTCTGGCAAAAGTTTAGTGCCACATTCAGTCAATGAAAAACAATTCTCAAAGCACTAACTTGGCCTATTTAACTTAGCAAACTATAAGGCCATTCAAATTTAAGTTAAAAATTCCAAGAGGGAATTAGAGAATGAAGAAAGAGAAAGAAAGAAAGAAAGACAGAAAAGATACGGAAAAGAGCACATAGAGCTACCAATACCTGGATTCTAGCAGTGTTCATACACAAATTCTTAGAGGAAATAGGTTGAAGATATCTAATTGCCTTGTGTTTGGCCTTAAATAACCCCTGGCTTTCCTGAGCCCTTCCTTCAGGTAGGACTTCTGGCAATTTGGCCACTAAGGATCTGGACTGGGGTTCCACGGCTGGGGTGTGAAGAATTGCCACATCTGTGGTGTACCAGAGATTCGCAGCTGATGCTGGGCTATTGGTCTAGGGATGGGGGATGCACCAGAGCACAGCCTGACCCTTCCCCACACACTTGCATCCCAAAATATCTTGAAACATCTTTGCAGTCTCTAACAGCTCCTCAGCTGGACAGAGGAGGGAAAAGGTAGATCAAGGAAAGATGGGTCAAGATAAGAACATGGAAAGATCACCCGCCAATTACCACCATGGGCAAAAAAAACTTGAATCAGGAGAAATTTCTTTAGTTGTTTATCAATCAAATAAGAACAGGTTAAAGAAAATTAAATCAAAATCTTTAAAGTCTTTTCTCCCCACACCTCCATTCTGCCCAGACTCAATTTTGCAATTTTCTCTTCCTCCTTCCCTGAAGTAATGCAGGGAGATGAGAAATGGGGGCTGCATCAGTTCATCAAACATTGTCTCTACCATGCCTTCCACCAGGCAGGGACTCCTCACACACTTCCCTTCCAACGTGGGGTCCTTCCCAAAGGATGCAAATCTCCATGAACTTTTCCATCATGGGTACCCCATGGGCTCACAAGTCCTGCCAGCAAACCTGCTCCAGTACAAGCTCCTCTCTCCTCAGTGTCATAGGTCTTCCCAAGAGCCTTCTCTAGCCTGTGATTCCTACACAGTCACAGTCTTCTGTCAGGTTCATCCACCTGCTGCAGCATGGGGACATTTATAGGCTGCAGGTGAGTCTCTATTCCCCCACAGACCTCCATGAGCTGCAGACCACAGCCTGTCTCAGCATGATTTGCACCATAGGCTGCAGGAGAATCTGCTTCAGCACCTCTTCCTCCTCTTTCTCTGCTGGTCTTTGTGTCTGCAGGACTGCTCCTCTCACATGTTCTCACTGCTCTTTATCCTGGTTAAAATAGGCATTTGACAGTAGTTGTTCCCCTTAAACTTGTTATCCCAGAGGTGCTGTGACCATGTCTGTTGGACTCAGCCTTGGCCAGGGGCTAGTGTGGTATGGAGCCATATGGCATTGAATCTTTTGGACATGGAGGAAGCTTCTAGCAGCTTCTCACAGAAACCACCCCTGTAGTCTCCCTACTGCCAAAATCCTGCAATGCAAATTCAATTCATTAAAATTTCTCCACCAGTGAAGTATTCAGATTCAGACTATGATAACAAAAGCTTTATTTTGTTAGAAGCAGCTTTTCCTTTCACATTTGCCCAAAGTGGTCTCTAGTTCTCTGAATGAGGCTTTTGCATGATTGGTGGAAAAAGCTGATGCAGCTTCTTTTAAGTGAGCCTTTAAGGCAAAAGAGAATAGTAGAGATCAAACCAAACCACAGACTTATGGCAGCTAGATGTTTGATTACTGACATACTTATAACTTAAGCAAAGCAGGTTGACCCTCCATTATTGCATTACATGACTGAAAATAAGCTGAATATTGAGTTTAATAATCTAACCCAGCTCCAGGAATACTTCACATTACCTCCTGAGACCCATTCTCCATGCAAAGAGTGCAGTGCTGAAGAAATTAAGTTAACAAATGCAGTTAGTATCTCTTCTTGCTCAGAAGATGTCCCTTAGGCAAAATGCTGGTCCTTTTATACTTGACAGGGATTTTGCTATTGACTTCAATGAGTCCCATGTTTACATATAAATTAGCCAGCTTTGTTATATATATTCCCCTGAAGGCACCATTGACATTTTTGAAAGTTCTGTGCATTAATTTAATTTATATACCTATACCAATTGTTTACAGAAAAAAANNNNTACCAAATTTTCTACAAAAAAAAAAAAAAAAAAAAAAAAAACAAAAAATCTGAAAACCAGCCCACAAATGTAGTCTACTTTGTCCTTCTAAATACAGTCTTGTGCTACACTAAAATTTTTGTTAAATTACTCCTACAGTGTATTGCACTTGACATTAGTGGGACTTTTCATGCTCTCAAAACATTGACTGTTTAAACACTGAATTTATGTACTTAAAAGGAAACTTGATCAGTAGGTGTTAATTTGTTTCCAGTAAAATTACTTGCATGAAGTAAATGGCTGCCAACTATTAATGTGGTATTTGGTGCTGACCTTCTTGTGCTTCTCTAGGTTTTCAAAATTTCCTTGTTTTTTTTTCTTTTTTTTTTTNTTTGTAATTTTCTTTTTTTTTTTTTTTTTTTTTTTTTTTTTTTGATTGACAGCTCCTTCAGTACAACCTTCTTTCAGAGATTCTTAGAGATGTCAGGTCTCTCCTGAGACTCTTTTTACTGCAGGCTAAACAACTCCAGTTCCCCCAGCCAATCCTCGTAAATCTTCATCTCCACACACTTCACCCACCTTGTTGCTCGTCTCTGGACATTCTCTGGAACCTCAATGTGTTTCTTGTAGTGAATGACCCAANCTGTAAACCAGCACTCCCAGGTCATTTCCCAAGGGACAGCTTTTCAGCCACTCTTCCCCCAGCCTGCAATGTTGCGGGGTGCTGTTGTGACCCAGCTGCAAGAAACTCACTTCATCTTGTTGAACCTCATGGAACTGGCCTCTATCCATCAACACAGCCTGTCTAGATCCCTTTAAAGAACCTTTCTAACCCCCAACAGATCAACATTCCCACCCAAACTGGTGTCATCTGCAAACTGACTGATCGCCTTGTCCAGATCATTGATAAAGACATTAAACAGGACTTGGGAATATAACTTGTGACCAGCCACCAGTGGGGCCTGGCCATCCAGCCAGTCTTCTACCCAGTCAAGAGAACACCCTTCCAAGCCGTGAGAAACCAATTTCTCCAACAGAAAATGCTGTGGGAAATGGTTTCAAAGGCTTTACTAAAAACCACAGCCTTTCCCACATCCACTAGGTGGGTCACGTTGTCATAAAAAGAGATCAGGTTGGAGAGGCAGGACTTGCCTTTTTCCAAACCCATGCAGATTGGGCCTGATCCCCTGGTTGCATGCTGTGTGATCACACTCAAGATTATCTGTTCCATTACCTTTGCCAGCACCAAAGTCAGGCTGACAGGTCTGTAATTCCCTGGATACTCCTTCCAACACTTTTTGTGGATGGTCATCACATTGGTCAACTGACAATTTTTTGCACCCTCCCCATCTATCCACGATTGATAATAAATGCTGCAAAGGGGCTAAATGAACTCTTCTGACGGGTCCCTCAGTATCCTTGGCTGAATCTCACACAGTCCTATAGACCTGGACCTGTCTAACTGGTGTAGCAGGTTGTTAAATAGTCCCTTTGTGTTTTTGATAACAGGTCATAAGCTGGCAGCCTCAGCAACACTTTCAAGCTAGATGAGCTATCATCCTCATTATTTTTGAGCTGTGCAGATTCTCATAGCAATTATGCAAGGGCCTCTAGGAAGGTGGAATAGTCACAGAGGAGATTTACCTGCTCCAACAGGTGGAACATTTTTGCCATTGACTCCTATCCCTTAAATCAGTCCCTGTCCCAGGGAAACAAGGGTACAATTCCAGTAGTCTCTCTACTGGACTCCCATCATCTGCATGTTGATATTGGTTTCATAATGCCACAATAGCCTTATGAATGTTGGAAGGTACCCATGAAGATCACTGAATTGAATCCCTGACCCCATTCTGTCTTACCTAAAAGGAAATAATATATCTAAGAGCATTGTTTATTTCCATCTTGAATACCCACAGAATTGGGGTAATAATAATTTCTTCGGAGAAGCTTGTTCCAGTGCAGGATCAATCTCTGAGGGAAGAACTTAGTAAATTGATTTAAACCATTTCTTCATGTCCTATCACTGGCCCCAGAGATAAATGATCAGCACACCCCTATCAAACTGTGGATGATTAACAGTAACGTTAGTTTATATTTTGCATTAAATTATTGAAAGTGCACAGTAAATTGAAAGTTACTTAGTCATCCATTAAGAAATTTAAAAATAGGAAAAAAACCCAGCAAACAAATAAGAAGAGGTGTCTCTGAAAATTTACACCACTGTAGCTAAATACAGAAAAAGTAGAGTTGGGGATTTAAAACTGAAGGGAATAAGTTGGATCATCTATGTCAGGAAGAAATTAATCAGCAATAACTTTTTGCCTCTTGAGAACTGGTTTGAAAATGTAAAATAAAGTAAGATAATAATAAAATAATAAGTAAAAATTGTGTTCTATGGCTTCCCCATTTAGCTAGCATTTGTACCATTAAATGAAAAAAAAATCCAAACCAAACCGAAACAAAACAAAAAAAACCACTGAAAAGAAACAGCAACAATAAAAGACATAAAGATCTAATTCTCAACATGATTCTCAGAAGCAGAGAGTTATCAATAGCAGGGTAGCAAAATAACAGAAATATGGTGGGGCAAAACTGAAGTATATTGACGCCTGTCTGCAGTGTTTTTAGTTCTAATTAGTGCTATTAGTTTCTCATTTTTAAGGACCAGACATCCAGTACTACAAAAACTCTAAAGCTGTTGCACAGGAATAGGAGAGGGCCTGTGGTGGCCTGCTGAGAACGGCCTGTGGCCGGCAGGGACAGTGGGCAGAGATCTGGCTGCTTGCCTGTGAAATAAAAGAGGCTGTGTTGGGCTACTGTGGATGTTCACTATAGATGAGATTGCTGTGGCAATTTTGATGTTACAAAGACAGGGACCTTCTGATGATGGCTCCTGGGTGGCTTTTCCTGACCCCTACAACTTTAGCCAATGGATGGCAGTACCAATTTCCACTACTATGCAAAGAGAGTAGGTTAATATTTTTTAGAAGATACTCTAGCAGTCTGCCACCATAAAATTTCATTACAGAAACTCCATACTGGATAGCATTTTGCTTTTTAAATTCCATCATTAGAGATGACTCTGAAAGTGAAGGAAGGCTTTTGTCATATTTTCACCATGTGACCATTGTCCCTCGGTCCAAAGGGGAGCTATTTTCTTGCCTTCAAGCAAAAGGTTGGGGTGTGGATGCATCTACTGCTATGGCAAGCTGCAGGTCAGGGGAAAGTACTTGAGTAGTAATTAACATTGGAGAGTTGAAAAGGAATTGCTAAGCACTTACTTGATTATTAGAAGACGGTATCTATAATGATTCAGGGTCTGAGGGGTCAGTTGACAAAGAGCAGGTCTTGATGCAGTATAATTAGAGAAATAGCCTGAAATACATTTACATATTTTTTAAAAATAAAGACAGAAATGTGCATAATCATAAAGAAAGTTTCTAACCATATATGACACGAGGGTCAAGCCAAGAAACAAGGAGATGTGTATTATAATCTGAAAACTGCT
This sequence comes from Bombycilla garrulus, assembly GCA_013400315.1. Lineage (NCBI taxonomy): Eukaryota > Metazoa > Chordata > Aves > Passeriformes > Bombycillidae > Bombycilla > Bombycilla garrulus. The sequence continues at coordinate 58,457 of VXBU01019658.1, read as the reverse complement.
ATAGTAGGGCATCTCCAAAGTGACATGTGGAGAGCTTCTTTGGCATGGAACTTTATAGCAATAACTGGATCAAGAAAATACTCATCCTGCAGAGAAGCTAGAAATTATAATTGGAATAAGATTAATTGTTTGAGATGAATGCTCTGTATGTACAAATTAGGCAAATTCATCTGACCTGAAGATTGAAAATTATTCAGTTGCCCTATAGCTGTCCAGTATGTCACATAACCAGTAAGTGGCAGGGTTTTCTGTTTGTTTGTTGGGAGGGGTTAGGGATTTTGTTGTTTTTTTCTTTTTTTTTTACTGTTTTAATCTTCTTTTTATGCACAGGAGACTGGATCATACAGGGAAGTGAAGGTTTCAATAACCAAATTATATTTCCATTTCTACAGAATATATCTCTTTAAATGGTTTGATACTCTCCTTGAGGCATTGCATCTGGAGTCACTAGGAATTGCACAAATAAGTGTTTGACACAGCACCTTTTTTTCCCAGCTGTCTTCCCCTTCTGGACCCAATAGGAATTCCACAATGGGGGTTTTTTTCTCTGACAAAATCTCCTCTTCCAGCTGTCTCACTCATTTTCATCCTCTTGCCGTAAGATCTGAGATGGGAAAAACATAGGTAGAGAAATCAGACTGCAAAGGCTTCTGAACTGGCTCACCTCAGAAACATGCAAAGAAATAATTTCCAGCTGACATTAGTCAACAACTATAATTTTCCATATATTTCCAAGGTACAATGACCATAAGAAAAATTCTTCAACAGGCACTTACAGACAATTAACTATACAGGAAATACCAAAAAATAATGCTACAGCAATCATGCTAAGTCAATTAAAGCAAAAGACGAAACTGGAATAATTCTAAAACTTATGCTTAGAGAAAAAGCTAGTCATCAAACCAAGAGTGAAACCTGTGTAAGACAAGAGGCACATTTGGGATAGCTTTTATTTTATCAGGTTTGGTCCAGCTATGATGAAGGCATGATGACCTGGATTTAGTAGTTATTTACTGCACATATTTTCTGTCATATTTTTGTTATCATATTGCCATATGACAGTGTCCTATTATGTGTTATTTTGTGGGGAAATGAGTCTTGTCAGTGGTGTACACATCGTGAACCATTTTCTAATGAAAATAATGGTTTTTGAGACTCCTCACCTGTCCCTTAAAACACCACTGATTTTTGTGATTAGTAGTTTGCATTTCAGAATTAATAGTTCAACATAAGCATAATTTGTAATCCTATGTTCTTGCTCTGAAAAGTGTATTTTCTACTTACTCTGACAGAGTATTTTCTCGCACAGTCTGTTAGATAGTGCTTACTGGTTGAGGAAACTGCCTTTGCATTTTGAAGGTGAAGCTCTGCACAAGAAAGGATTGACCTG
>VXBU01019658.1:36324-46788 GCA_013400315.1 Bombycilla garrulus | reverse complement strand
AAAGATAATTTAATATTTTTTAAGGATATTGTTTTCAAAGTTTTTACCTAGATAAAAATATTTTTTCCCTTATTTTTTATTAAAACATTAATTGAGTGGAAAATTTAATAACAAAGAAAGATGCCTCATCTACTACAGAAATGTCTTTATCCACATTCCCATTCAAGAGTAATATCAAGGGAAAATGCTATCAGTCAACAATTTTTTTCTTTTGTAGAAAAAATCATAGTTCTACACAAAGTACCAGGGTTTTGAACAATGTTATTTTAAAAATTATGAGTTTAATAGTGTTCAAATTAAGCAGATATGAAATCAACGCTGAAAGTCATTCTCTGTGTGTAGAAAAGGATGTTTATGCATGAATCCAGTTAAAGTGCATGAATGTTTGGCCATCAGAATAATAGAACAATCTTAGCAACAGAATGCTAAGAAATTCTAAATTTTACTGAGTCTCACTCATATTCATTTAGGATCCACCCTGGCACCTTGTGCATGTACCTGGCACCTCCTCCATGCTACTTGGCATTATCTTAATTCTACAAATGGAGATAACTAATTAGCTCATTGTTGGATTTACCCTCTTTCTGTCCATGGCCATAAGGTAGTTATCCAAATAATCAGATTCTTTGACCTCTTAAATTAGTTTTGGCAGCATTTTTCCCTTTATTGACCTTCTTCTTCACCTTAGCCTAAAATAAAACCAGAGACACAAAATTTAAATTATCATAATATTTATTTGAAAACTACCATGTCTAATGCAGATCTGTATAATGCAGATATTGTACTGCCTAACCCTTGCTTTCCAGAGATCCCAAGAGTACTTTATACCCATGTTCTAAATAATTTATTCTCAGCCCAGATTTCACAAATGCCTAAAGTACAGCACTTTTCACTTTTATTTTGAATTAACAACATTCAGATATGAATGTCATTTAAATAGAGCCTCGTGTTATGATCTGATTAGTGAGAGATGTATTTGCATGAATTAAGATGAGAGATATATGTGAAACCATATGCTGAAGTCAATAATAGATATTTTATTTGAAAGTGAAAGTGAGGTAGAGAAAGAAAGAAATAGAAAAGAGGAATGGAGAGGGGAATAGATAGAGCTAACAAGTCAGCATGTGTCGATCCTGTGACTTCTTCTTCAGCCTGGGCATCTCAGTGGCCGGTGTTGGAGTTGTCCTGGAGTCATTCTTCTGAGGGTACCAGCTTCATCAGGTCAACTTTCAGGTATCCATGGGGTGGGTGCTCCCATGAGGTAAGTGTTCCCATAACTTGGAGTGGCAAGTGTCTGAGTAGTTGTTTCCTTTTGCAGTTTGCCACAATAGGAATTTTTTATATACATACATTGACTAGAATGTGCTAGCCAGATCTCTCATTTGTCATCAAGTTCATTGTAACATTTCATTAAAAAAGAATCTTAAACTCTTCATGACCTCAGATCTTCAAAAGAAATTGATCAATCTTGCTGAAATAGGACCATCTATTGGCATGATCCATAGACCTTGTCTCAAAAGACCTCACTTATGAGGTGAAGAAGAAAAGAATTTATTAGAAACAAAACTCTTAGGATAATGATGGATCCATGGCTTTCTATATATGTGATGCTCAAATGCCCAATAACTGGCATTTATTTATTAATTAAAAGAAGACAAAGACAAATAGACAGTATTATTCTGGATATTAATAAATTAGCATAAGAACCCAGGGGAGGAAGTTTTTCAAAGTTGAGTGAGGATCAGCATCAAAAGCCTTGTATCCTTTTGCCCAAAAAATGATACAATCAATTGATCTGTTTCACTGCAGGTGCACAGCCACCCTGCAAGGAAGGGATGTTCAAAACCAAAGGTGCTATAGGTACAGCAGCAGTCCTTCCCATAAAATATAAAGCTCTAGATATTTCGCATATAGTTGTAAGATTTTCATGAAGGAGATTTACTTGCAAAAGAATTTTAAACAAAAGAACAAAATAGTTGAAGCTGAACATTCAGAACTGATTAGATGTGCCTGCAAGCAAGGGTGTTTTGCTTAGTTCTAAGGCCAAAAGAAAGCAACCTTATTTAAATCAAGCACTGTCTAGAAAGTGCTGTGGCTCTTACTCCATTAAAAATATAGCTATAGGTCAAGTCTCCCTGGTAAGACAATAATCTTTTTCTCTGGGCAGTTTTGGTTCATAAATTGTTCTTTGCCTTTAATCTAATTAAGTAGATAAGAAAGCAATTTGCTTTCTTGTAACAAAAAGGATTACTATGGGATCTCTTTTGTGAGATACAACAGAATAGCAATGAGCTGTTTCATCATAAAATTTCCAACTCCTAATTATTAGTAAATTCAAAGAAACTTCAGTATTACTAATAGTTTCACAAACTCTTTTTCTGAGGTCTTCATTCACTGAACCTCAATTCTACCTCAACTCAACTTCTCTCAGTAGTGGATGGACACTAAATTCCCCTGTGTGTCAATAAATGGTGGTTCAACTGTGGAAGAGAGAACTTATAAACTAAAAACAAGAAAACCCTTGGGTTAAGCTAAAGACAGTCTTATTGTAAAAGTAACACCACCACCACCACAACAACAAAAACAAAAACCCCAAAACCAACCAAACAAAAAAAAAACCAAAACAAAACAACAACAACAACAAAAAAAAACAATCAAAGCCAAGGGGGGGGGAAGCGAGAAAAAATCCCTTTAATTTCTCACTACAAGCTAACTGATGCTTAGCAGTAACAGTCATGATATTCTTGCTCTTCCCCAGGTTTTTATGACTGAGTATGGGGTATCCCTTTGGGGTATCCCTTTGGACAGATGAGGTCAGCTGCCCTTCAGAGTATGCCCTAGACTGCTCACTGGTGGGATGGGGTGAGGAACAGAAAACACCTTAGCACAGTGTAAGCCCTGTTCAATTCTAATTACAACACTGTTCTGGCATCAAGATCAGATTTTTGTTTTCAACAAAAATCCAAAAGACAGCCCCATAAGAGTGCTACAAGAGAAGTTAATTTTAGCCCAGAAAAATATCAGTATGGAATTTTGAAAAATCCCACCTGCCAGAATCAAGTACAGTAGTATCAAAAGGCTTAATAATTTGCTTATTTATCTTACAAAGGGTATGGATCAGATGACTGTGATTTTACCTTTTCCCAGTTCTGTCCATATAGGAAGTGTCATCTCCTCTAGAACCCTTATGTGAGTAACCAATTTAATTTTGACTTTTTTTCTCAACATTGTTTGAGCAAAGGTCTGTGGCGGATGGGCTGCACAGATGCATATGCAGGAGGCAGCTAGGAGAAGATGGGGACAAGCTCTCTCTGGGGACACTTTGTCTAGCCATTCACCAATTCACATCTCACATGGCCTATTGGCAGTCAGCATCCATGAGGAGGAGGAGACTGCCAAGGACACAGTGACCTCTAGAAAAGTTCTCCAAGTGGGTGGCAAAAAATCTCCACCAATGGATTATAGTCCAAAAGCTTGACTGGCCAATGGTCTCAGGACAGCAAGCAGGCTTTGGAAGGAGCCAAGGGATATAAAAGTAACTCTGTCACAAGCTGTGGAGCTGGACGCTTGGAGGGACACTTGGCTGGATGCTCAGCTCTGTCTTTGGCTTGGCTTGCTGACTTCACTGACTGAGCACCTGAGACCACCTCCAAGTCTCATCCCACCCTGCCACTTCTTCTCCCTCAGCTGCTCCAGCCCTGGCTTGTCATACCTCCCTGCAGTCCTTTCCAACACCCTGCCTGCTTTGTCCCTGCTTGCCTCATTCCTGTCTGAGCCACCACTTTCAACCTCCTTTGCCAGCCTGCGGCTGCGATCTCTGCCAGAATGCTGTGCAGGGTTCTGCACCTCCTGCCCGAGAGCCCGCTCACTCACCGCTGTTCTGGCCACTTGTCACTGTGGGAGCTGCACCTGTGGAGCTCCATCTCTCGCATGCAGGCTTCTCGGCAGGCAGCATGCACATTTCCCTGTGGTGTGGACATCAATGGCACGCCATGACCTTCTGGTGGTAACTCCCACTTTTTCTCTCTTCTCTCCCTCTCCACCTCTATTCTTTTTCCTTTTCCTTCCATCTTTTCTGACTTTTTTATTCTTCTATAGTAGGGCCAATACACTTTTAGTTACCAAGAAATGGTTCTCAGACATAATATTTGCCTCATTTGGCTTAATTCTGCCCTAGAACATCTGTTTTAAAAGAAGTCCCCACATCAGAACATGTGTTGCTTCAGGACCAGTTTGAACACAGTTTTGACAGTAATCAGAACTTTTTTACAGAAACTGAGGACTGGCAGAATCTGCCTCTGTATGATCAGAATGATAAAATATTTGTGTTTAACATAAAAGAAGTGTCTCAGACATAAAGACTGTACTTCTTATACATAAGCATTACTGTTGTCACTTATTTTGATTTATGCTAGGAAGATTATTTTCCATTTCATCCTCATCTTCTCAAATTCTCTTTATTTTCCTGATTTTCAGGCCCATCTTCTGAAATGGTACCTTTAACAAATTTCCAATCTTTATATATTTTTTTACCTTCAACAGACTCAGTATATTAATCACATTTTACCACAAAAGGTCTTCCCACCATGCAACTATCTTTGCCACACATTGCCATTTACATGGGTAAGATCAGCAGTTGAAATAATTCACCAATTTTCTCTCTTCAGCAGAAGTGTGCCACATACAGCTGCTAGGAAGCACAATCCCACAGGCCAGAATAAGGCAACAGCCAGCACAGCATTTAAAATAAATCCCATATTAAAAGACAGAGATGCAATCTTCTATAAAAACATCGAGAACCAAAAAATAATAAAATAACACCACCATCCAACCAACTAACCAACCAACCAACCAACCAACCAACCAACCAACCAACCAAAGCAACAATAAAATGGAAAAACAAAGAGAAAATCCAACAAACCCCACCAGAGACAGACCAGAGACAGACGGAGTGTAACAGCACTGTTTAGTTGCTCAGACCAACTCTCTAGTTGCAGGCCTGACCATGCAATATCTGTTGCTCTAATGTCTCTGTCTCAGAGCTTTATTCATCTGTTGATACAATGATGGAGAACAGATATGTGATCTTTTATTTCCAATTTAGCAGTACTTACTTAACAAATTATGTATATCTTTCAAGAGAGCATCTCCAAAATCCTCATTATTCCTCTCTTATAAAGAAATGCATTTGGTGTATCTAAAAGAAATAAAATGTTTTTGATATATGTGGCATCTACCTTCTTATTAATTTTTAAATAAATAATTAAAAAAATACTAAAGATATCTTGCCACACAAAAAAAACCCACTTAAAACTTATTTTATCCTGTGTTTTCAAAAAGTTACTTATAATCTGTACTGATCAAACTCACTCTTTCTCTTTGGGAACATAATTGCCTTTTATTTTGCTCTGTTGTTTACTAGAGAATCTTTGTGTAGTTTTTTCTACTCCGTCTAATTTGTACTGCAAAGAAGGCAGCTTTTGATTTACCTGGTTTAGTGAGGTTCAGTCCCTGGGTAAGGTCTCTAACGCAACTGTTTCACAAAACTCCAAGTTAAATGAAACTTCTCCTAAAAGACAGAGAAGAAGAAGACCTACTAGTAGAGTGTTAGAAACCATACTAGTAAAGCCTCTTAGGTTTCCTTTTACATGGCAATCAAATGGGCATGAAATGCAACTACATTTAACATGGAAGAAACTAAAGCAAATCTGTTTGCTTGATATGAAATAACATAAGCATATTTCCAACCTTGAAGCCATCTAAGCATGTAGGAGGTAGGAGGGACTGATCTGCTGTAATGTGTGGTACAATTAATCCTCACTATTTTTCTTTTATTTTTTTTAATATCTCTTTTTTTGCCATTGTGGTATAGGCTGGTGTTTTGGTTTTTGGTTTTCTGTTTGCTGTTAATTTTTATTTGTTTATTGTTTCTTTCATTTTAGCACAGGAGTAAATGTAGAAGCACTACAGCACATTCAATAACAACTCCCTCTGAGATGGAAAGTTAACAGGCAATACTCGAGTTTCCAACAAGCAGTACTTGTCAGAAAAAGGTTTTCATTGAAAATTGTAAAACTACACATAAAATTATTTTAATCAAAGGCTTTTAGCAATATGCACATAGGCAGCAGTAAGCAAAAAACATGTTAGTGATTTGTAGTTAAAGTCCATAGATTGTTATGTTTCTAGTTCACACAGGTAATGAAATGAAACAGAAAGCTTTGCTATATATTTTATTTATTTCCTTCCAGGACTTACATGTGTGTGTGTGTATATATATATATGTGTATTTCTGAAGAAAATGTTTTCTTTTGTTTTTCCTGATAGGGTATCAAAAGAGCTGAATGTATTGGTCAGACTTTGCCCCTAGCGCTGACATTCATCAGAGCTTCGTCTGCAAGGAATAGGATCTGTTCAGATGCAAGTAAAATAGTTAAAGGCCTAGGCCACCTTCTAAACAAGAGAAGCTGTGATAAATGTTTTCTCCAGCATATCACTCTATAATGCCTGAGGTCCAAGATATGCCTAACACATATCAAGTTGATTTGACAGCTGTCAGTACTTTCCCACTTCCAGTAAGCGTATGTCCCAATATTGTGCCATTGCTCAGGATATTTTCTTTGACAGTACATCAGATTTAAAGGATGCCTCTCAGTATTTCTATATTTTTTTAATATATTGATGTCTCGAAAATTATGTGACATAAAACAATTTTGCTCTTTTTTCACTGAGTTTCTCATATAATTAAAACTTCTGTGGGTATCTATTAGGTCATAAAAAAACCCCAAAAAACCTAAACTGAAAACCCCAAACCAAATGTAAATGTTTATAGCTTAGAGTCAACTTGTGTTAAGTTCAGGTACAATCCCTCTAGCCAGACCAGGAATTCTGAGGTTCACATTACAGTGGGGAAGTTCTAGTAGAAAACAGTTAGAAATTAAGACAAGACTGTGCTCACCTTAACACTGCATGGTCAAACTGTTGGCTGATCCTGACTGACAGCTCACCAAAGCCACTTTATCACTCTCTTTCAACAACAAGATCAGAGATAGAAAGTGAAAAAAAGGCTCATGGGTTGAGATGAGGACAGGGAGAGATCTCACACTTGTTAACATCATGGACAAAACAGACTCGACCTGGGTGATTAATTTAATTTATTGTCAATCTAATAACAGTAAGAATGAGGGTAATGAGAAATAAACCCAAATCTTAAAACTCTTTTCCCTAACTCCTCTCTTCTTCTGGGGCACAACTTCACTTGTGATCTCTCTACCTTCTCCCCACCAGTGCCACAGAGGGATAGGGACCAGAAGTTACTGACAGTTCATTCTACACTGTATCTGTTTTTGTTTTGTTGCTTCTCATGGTCTTCACTGGAGTTTGACCCACAGGAGACAGTCCTTTGTGAAATTCTCCAACATGGATATTTCTACAGGCTGCAGTTCTTCACAAATGGCTCCATTGTGGACCCTCTACCAGGTCTTCCACAGCTCTTGAGAGAAAACCTTCTGCATAGGCTTCCCTCCACAAGGTTGTGACTTTGTTCAGAAACCTGCTCCAGTGTGTACTCTTCATGGACTGCAACTTCTCTCATTGGACCTTCTCCAGTGTAGGGTCCTCCATCGGCTTCAGGGTGGATGTGTGCTTCATTGTGGACCTCCACAGGCTGTGAGAGAACCTCTGCTGTGGCACCTGGAATACCTTCTCCCCGTCCTCCTTCAATGACCTCGGCATCTGCAGAGTGGTTTTATCACGTTCTCTCCCACCTCTCCCCATCTGCTGCTGCACAGAAGTTATCTATAGTTTCTTAAATATGTTATCCCAAAGGTGCTATCACCGTCACTGATGGGGTAAGAGTTTGGAAAGCCATGAATCTGTCCTGGAGCTTCACTGGTTGCATGGAACATTTGGAAGCAGCTTCTGATGTCTTAAAACAGAAACCACTGTGTCACCCAATGCCCCCCTCCCTCCCACAGCCCCAGCCCCACTTACACTACCAAAATCTTGCCACTCAATACAGTATGATAGGACTCAGGCGTTAGTTTATGCTCAGAAGAAACTCTGGTGGTATAACGTGATGTTTCACAGCACATCACCTTGATGGGAGGCCTGATGTAGAAGAAAAGAATCAAACTCTAAAGATCTCTGTGAAATATTTCAGGAAGAAGCATGACACCATACCTCTACAGAACAAAGGGTGTTTTTTGAAGTTAGATCAAATATTGGTAAGGAATATTTTACATAATTTTTTTCTTTTTTTTTGCCAAGTTTGTATGACAGTAGTGAATTTAATTGGTTTTCCCATGAACAAAAATGTTCTGGCTTTTTTTCCTTTTTCTTAATACAAAATATCTATGTTGAACATCAAAAACAGGCTGGGAAGCAGATGATAGGCACTGAATAGGCTGGTGAATGTGTCCATTCTTTAAAGTCATTTGACTGAAAACACACTCCAAGTGCCAAAAAGGAGTATCTTGGGAAATTATGTATGTTAGCTGTGTAAAGTGTTTTAATCCAGGAGAGGCAAGCATGATAGTAAACTGTTACTCAGTCAAACTTATCTAATTTAATCTCCTTTTCCTTTCTGTCTCACTCGATTTTTTTTTTCTCAATAATGCTGCTGATCAAACTGAAAATTAGAGAAGTACAGCGTTATGTGACACCTACAAGACATACATGGAAACAGAGATTGGTTAAATGAGAGCCTCATTTGAATAAAAAATCTAAGTATTGTCTATAACTAAAGTAATGCCGGGAGGTGGTTATGTAGAGTGGACTCAGTAAGTCTGACATGACTGCACTGAAATACCCTTTTAGTAGCATGAAAATAATAGACTCACGGTATATTTCCCATTATATTGTACTCAGTGACCTCTGTTGTTTCAAGATATATGGTGCTTGAGCAATTGCAAAATCACCAACAGTGATAGCTAAACAAGCAGAAATCTTCTCATTAAACAACTGAAAACAGTTCTATTGCTGTAACAGAGAAGCTTATATACTATCAAGACAGGTTGGTGTTCACATGCCCTTGTGATATGGTATGCCTGTGGATATGCCTCTGCTTTCTTCCTGCTCTTTTTCCACAGAAGCACACTTCTGCATCTTTCTGGCTGGCAGGGAATTGGCTGTGTGGAAACTTTTCACTAATACCAGTAATGATAAGCATTGCATTACAGAACTGTGAACATCTTCCCCTCAGAGCTGAATCCTTATTCTAATTCTGCCCAGGGTAATTTCCACCTGTGAGAGCTTAGCCGGGATAAATGGGGTTTTTTGCATACACTGAGGTGAGACAGTCTGACTAGAGACAGATGGCAGTTTGGTGGTAGTCCCAGGGCAAAGAATCAGTCAGTGAGGGCTGCTCAGCAAGCACTTGGCTTACCGTTTGCAAAATTTAGAACTTTCATACTGACAAAATGGCTGAGAATTCACTCTTTTTTCATTTCTATATATGCAAATACTATTATTTTGAGAAAACAAGAGTTCAGAAAACATATTTGTTTCTATAACTTTTGATTAAACAAATCTATTTCTAGATTCCTTGGAGGATACTGTGTTATTTCTTCCAGAATCCATTGCAGGGTAAACTGCGAAATCTGCATTTCAATTTTGCTCAGCTTTCTAATCTCACCTGCAGATGAATTCTCCCCTGAAAAATATGCAAAGGTCTCTTATGTTTAGAGACTTCTTTCACCATGGAAGAGCTACAGCAACTAGCACTTCTTTCTTACTTGTAAGTTTATACTTGAAACCCAAATGTCTCTAGCAGTATTAAATTTTGCATATGACTATTTGTTTACTATCTGTATATTGTATGTGTGTATTTGCATGTATGTATGACACATGCTAGTTTAAAAGCATTTAAATCCTCATGGCTGTAGCAATGTATTTTTCTCCCTAAAGAAATCGATTTGTGCTATAAATTTGACAGAACATTCAATTGATACCGAGATCTTTTTCAAGGCTGGAATTTTGTGCATTGTTCCTATAGAATCAATTTTTTTTTCATATTTATTAAAAAAGCAAAGTTAACTGCCAAAGTGTCAACATAGCATATAGACAGCATAAAGTCCATATAGTCTCTATATATATTCTAGAATGCTTCATTGCATACCAAAAGAAAGGCAAATTGTCTTCTGCTGGGAGAGAAACACAGGAGTTTTTTACTGTGACTTTTTTTTTTTAAGATATTAGAAAATATTTAGCCTCATGTAAACCACTAATCTTATTGCTTCATGGGTATCTTAAGCTCAAGGAATTTTATTTCAAAAATTATAATTGATGTTGTTCTTTAGGGTTTAGTTGGGTTTTCTTTAATGTAAATTGAGGAAGTTTGCTGCCTTTTGCTATCTGTACAAACATCTAATGCTGGGTTCAAGTATTTATAAAAACTTGGAATCAAATGATGACAATGGATATCTTCTATTAACTTTTTTTTTGCTGTTGTTCTAAATGCAGTCA
>VXBU01019658.1:13885-31374 GCA_013400315.1 Bombycilla garrulus | reverse complement strand
TTTTCCCAGAATTTTTTCTTTATCTTGCAGCTTAAGTTAGGGGAAATGAGTTTCATGGTACTTCATCAAAGCCTGCTAGTGAAAAAGCTTTCTTGAAATTTGACCATACCTTAGAAGCAAACAGCAGTTCCAAGGCTTGATATATTCTGAGATACCTCTACCTATCTACCTATCTATTCAGCAATCAAATCATTAAATTATATAATACAATAAACAAGTCGCAAAGTAAAGACATAGTAGAGCAATTAATAATGTAGCAGTAGTTGTGTCTTGTCTTCAGCCACTCTTTAATCCTGATGTAACTCACGAGAAGACTTCCTGCAAAAAAACATATATATATTTGAACTTATTGAAAGAATTAATTATATAATAAGTTTCAAACAGACAATGTAGATTCCTTTCATACTCTTTTCATATTCTTCAGTTGCTCTACTTTGTCATAAACACAAAAAGCAGAAACCAAAAAATGAGAAATTGACTTCTGAATTTCTTACTGTTATGAAAAAAAAAACAACCAACTTGTTCCTGTGAAGATATTGATATCATATAATGGTAATAAGTGTGAGTCTACAAGATTTATAACCTTTAGAAAGATATAGAAATGTATAAATAATAAAAATGGTTAAAGATTAAAGTGAGTCTTTAGATACTTAAAAACTTTTACTTAATACTTACCTTTTTTTGTCCTATATGCTCCTAGTCTTGGATTAGATAAAGTATGTTTAAGGCAAAAAATAATTTTCACCAAATGAAATGACTGTCTTTTCAAGGGAATTTCATGGTTGTGGGAAAATAAATGGATCGCCTGTTCTGATAATTTTATATAATAGTATACAGACCCTTTGCTTCCCAAACCTATAGTACTTGATCTCCTATGAAAATCTATTATGACTGGAAAATTTAAATGTTGGAAAAAACATTTTAAATTGTGAAAAACAATGAGCTGCATTGTCAAAAAAGAGAAACATCTTCTTTGATAAGTGACTCAAATGCTGATATCTGTGTAATTTTTATTAATAGAGTTACAAATCAAAATACATAATTTCCACCCTCCAAGAAGCCCCTTGACTTTTTGGACCTCTGACTAAACACAGAAAAAAATGTTGTAAATATGACAAATGTAATTCCCTGTTTAAAGAAGATATTAAGGGAAGAAACTAAATCACGGTTTTAAGCACAGCCTTTGAAGTGAGGGTTGAATTTATAAAAGTTATTGTTCTGTTTCTGTTAATGAAGTGAGTAAGCACTGCAGAAACAATAAAAATGTATAATTGAAACAGAAAATATTGCTTTGTTGTTAGCTGTAAACAAACATTCATTACCTCTGATAAGGGAAGCTGAGACATTATTCAATTAACCTATCAGTAGAGAAAGAGAAAATTCACATGCCTGTGCTGAGAATGACCATTACATATTTCCTTATTCTGTCAAGAACTTTTTGATCTCAGATGGGAACAAAGGCTATTTTTTAAGTCATTCCTGTGCTGCAAGACAGCACACGAATAACCTCATCTTCACATTTCTTTTCATTTTGTATAAAAATGATATTTCATAAAAAATACTGCCAAAGCCAGACAAAAGACAAGTCCTGGCTTTGCCTCATTTCCAGACAGGTCTTTGATAAATATTTCAGGTTTGCGAGCAGAGTATCTTGCTGAAAAACTGTGGGGTTTTTTCCAAGTACCTTTAGCATTTCATTAACTTCAAATACCTTTTTTAATTATGCCTTTATTATTTATGCCTTTTAATTATGTCTTTAAGTACATATGTGAATTTGCATACCTAGATAGCCTGGTAGATTAGTGGTCACTGGCAATCCAGTTTTTCTGGCAAAAATGGATCATTCAAAATGCTAGATGATTAGTAAATTTGTTGATAGTTCAGAACTATGTTGATTTTCTTAACAGGATATTAAATACAATAAATAAGATTCCACAGTGGTACCTCACAATAGGTGAGAACAGTTTTGTGTTATTTCAAGAGTCAAAATAGAATCTCAGATACAAAATGGAAAATGTTTCTGCTTGCAATAACTTTCTTTGTCTTTTCTAATATATCCTGAGGACTCTTCTATTTGAACATTTGTAGAGGTTCTTATCTGAACTTTAATTTTTTTCTAAGTTCAATAATTTGGGCTCATGTTGGTTGTACAAAATAAAGAGAAAATACTGAACATGTAGTATTTTGCAGGTGTTCTCTTGTGTTTTCCCTGTAGGTTTAATTTTTTTTTTCTCTCTCTAATTATGCATAGTTAATAAAATTCTCTGAGCATTTAGAATCATTGTCCTTGTGGTTTGGTGGGTTTGTTCTGTGTAAAAAAGGCCTTGCTTGGTTCACCACTGCATGAGAATATTTTTCTCTGCCTTGGCAGCCGGGGCTTTTCTGAAGTTAAATGTAATAAAGTTGGGACATATTCTCTGAGCATCCTATGGCACAGGTTATGAGGTAAATATCCTCATATCCTCAGGTAAATAATCTCTGCTGTAAATAGGAAATCAGTGGAAAGAGGCACACTTCCTCAAATTCTGATTGTTTTGCTTGGAAATGTTGGAACCCAGGGGGTTCCTATGATGCCTTTGGCCGACCCAAAACCTGGTCAGGAGGCTTTTCAGCCTTGCCAGAGGTGTCAGGGACCCTGGAAGGATACTAAAAATACCTGTAACTCTGATTCTAACCCATGGAACAGGTTGTCAACTTTGTATGAGGAATTTCAGGTCACAAAAAGTTAGATAGTAAAATAGTAGTAGTTATAAGTAAAAGGAAGATAATTNGGAAACCTGGACTTTTCTACGTATTGGGGGGTCTCCTGGGGTTAAGGAGATCCCCGCAGGAAACATTGAAAAATTAATATTCCTTGACACTGAGTGCAAGTGAGTTTAAGCAGAATGGTTTCTTGGTACCTCAGCACACCTTATTTAATATTCTTTAATATATAGTGAGGGTGGATACATGCAGACTCCATTACAGATTTTTTGAAAAGCAGCAATAAACTACCTTGCATCTTTTTAGTCCAGAATAACTGAATCACAGAATCTTATTAATTGGAAGGGACCCTCAAGGATCATTGCGTCCAACTCCTGGCCCTGCACAGGACATTCCCAATAATCACACCATGTGCCAAAGAGTGTTGTACAAGCAATCCTTGAACTCTGTCAGGCTCTGTGCTGTGACTACTTTCCTGGAGGGCCTGTTCTCCACCCTCTGGATAAGGAACCTTTCTCTAATAAACTCATAAGTGTTTCACAGTTTTCCATGTTAGTTGTTTCTCATTGTAGAATACAATGCACTTTGAACACATAATTTTATTACAATTTCTCCAATTATATCTGTTGACAAACATCCATCCATACTTGTCTTGATGATGTACTTTATAGGAGGATATATTGTATTTTTAAAATTGTTTTTAAGGACCTGCTCCAGCAACATGCACTGTTGTGTCTACCCTAAATATTTCTGTTATTTTTCATATTCTGAGCACAAATTGATGAAGTATTTTGCTTAGCCTGGATAGAAGATGATTCATCTGCTCACTGCACTGACCAATTAACAACAGCCTTAATAACTTCCCTAGTTATGTCTTTTAAAGCTTGTCCAGCTATTTGGAGGGGGTTTTTCCAGTCTAATGACTATAGTACAATGAAGACTCTCTTGTCTGTTGTTACCTAAAGTACTTTTCCAGCATTGAAAATGTTCAAATGATGTATAATTTATCAGTGTGTGGATCAATATTGCAAATGCAAAAAACTTCCTATATTTCTTTGCCTAAAATTTCTCTGTAACCCTCTATATCAAAATCCTCCAGTAACTTTCTTTCGAATATTCTTAATCAGCTTTGAGTGGGTTGTCTGTTTGTTTGTTTTAGTGGGTTGTTTTGGCTTTTTTTGTTCTGAAAGTATTTAGAGAAAGAAGAAGAAATTATTTTGGATTTTGAGTGTTCATCATTGTGAACAACGGTGAACAATTAATCCACACAGCTCTGCTCTCTCTTTTAAACTAACCCTGGCTCAAAATGGCAGCCTACATTAGATATGCAGGTAGAAAAAAGGTTTAGACTGAAAGCAAAATGAGTTCAGTAGCAGACTGGGCTGTTCAAACAAGAAAAAAAAAAAAAAAAGAAAACAACCAGCCAAAATTTACAGACACTAATCACTTCTGAATCCAATGGAAAGCAGCAAAAGAGCTATCAGACTCCCTTAATTAGGAAGATCTGTCTCGTTTTAAAAAGGATAATTTAAAAGTTATTTTTAAGCTGTGTGCCATGGAGCATTTTCTGAAGGATAGCAAAAGATAACCACTCAGTTGCAGCCTGATTGGATGTAGAAAAGGTGTTCTGATGAAGTATACAAGCAAAATTGCTTGCACAGGCTGAGTTGCATAGGCATGGGGGTTGAGAGCCAGGAAATGGAGGTAATGGCTGATTTCCCAAGCAGACTTTTCCTACAGATGAATGATGAAAAAAAAGTGTTTGTGAATACTGCACAACCACTCAGACCAGTACACTCTTTTCATACTAGAAATATTAAAATTATGCTCAAATTTGTACATTCATGTCTTCCAGCTCAATACTTTACAGGACAGGACAGATATTGAAATCACATGTTCCACGGAGTACCTTCTAAGGTGCAGTAATCATATTTTATAAATTAATACTGTTTGGTGTAAAAGTCTGGTATAAAGGAGACTGGTCACATTAAAATTTTAATTCAGAATCAGTTTTCCGATGGCAATGTAAGTTTGTCATAAAATAAAAACCAGACCTGAAACTAAAAGGAAATATTCAGGAACAAAATTTTATAGAGCATGTCTACAGGCTGTTGCAATCTTAAAAATAATTGCATACCTTCAATAATGTAAACAGGAAATGAAGCACCCTTGTTCTGGAAAGATTCTGGAGGACCACCCACTAAGAAAAAAATCATCATTTACATCATGTAACTGCTGTTTTTAAATTCTTCCTGCCTGGATAGCTGTTTCTTTTGGCTTAAGTGTCAATCAAAATGCATGAGTGGGTAAGAAGTCTAAAACTGTATTGTGAGTTTGACATAATAGCAGACTGCACTGACACAGCTTGCCTCTGGTGAGAAAAGAAATAGCTGCAAAACTGCCTGCGTTCCTAAGTGTGGTAAAGTCCACACAGTCAATGAGCACATCATTCCCTGTCCTGCCCTTCTTCTGTCAGTGTGGGCTGAGTGGCTGTCCTGAATGTCATTACACCTCCCACAGATCCCCACAGTGCCTGGATTTATTCTTTCCTTTGTTCTGTACAAGTTCAATAAATTATAAATGATGTGGCAGTAAACGGACTGCAGGAGTTCTTGCAATTATTTTGACTCAGTTAGTTTCTTTCCATGTCAGGTTCATCTGTGTGCCAGCATAGTAATATTTACATGCTAGTACCAGTAAAACTAAGTAGGAGTTTGAAGTAAAATTTTAATAACTTTATGGATTTTTAAATCCTATCCACAAAACCCTGCATTTTTTTCACCCTGTTAAGTAACAGAGTAATTAAAGGATTTTCAGTAACACTGGTAGTTGGTTTTTAAAAGTGAGATGAGTTAGATACCAAAAGTATCCAAAATCTATGTGTTCTTTGGAGATGGAGATCGATGCAAAGGGAAAATCTCAATAATGTGGCATTATGTATGCAAACAAAATTTTTATTTTTCTGAGCTAATACACCTATGAAATGGTACCTTAGGTTATACAGCAAACCTCAATAGCACTTTTAATAAAGTTATGACAAATCTCATTCTTCTGAATACAATTTTTTGAAACCAGTGTATAATATGTCAAATTTCTTCTTTAAAGATTTCTAGGTAGATGAGGTACCAGTAAGCTGGTTGTGTTTGCCATATTTTCCATTGCGTATTCAGGACTTTAAAAATCTCATTTATTTATGTGCAGAAGGAAACATTATAAATGCTGCTGCATTCATCAGAAAGTGCATTAACAGACACAGGTTTCTAATTCATGAATAAAAGATCCTGGATTTATTTTCTTTGCATATGGGAGGAGAAGAAGGAGAAGGAAAGATTCCTTTTTGTACATCTCAAGAAAGCAGTAAAACACTTTTAGAAAGAAATTTGTTGCTCAAACATTTCAGTGAAAAATAAGTGGATTATTATAAGAAGAAAAAGAGGGAAAGTGGATGAGATTTTATGGGAGGAGAGAAGTCTATTTCAGCTATAAAATGCTGTGTGTTAAAAGCACAGGATGCAAAAGACTTGGAGAAACCTGTTACACTTTTTGCAACATATATCATATAAGAAACCGCTGGCTCACAGGCCGTGCACCTGAAGTCACAGCAATCAGTAGTACTCTTTATGCTGCTACCACAGCCTATTCTAGGTATGACAGCTTTTTACCTTCATGAGCAATCTGTCACCTCAGTGAAAGAAATCAAGCTTGTGAGGAAAATGTTACGATCTTTTCTTCTTCTTTTTTTCTTTTTTTTTTTTCCCTTATGTCAGTAAGCAATATGCTTTCAGTACAATTTCACCAGCACTCTTCTTCACTCTGGGGGAAAGAGCTGTTCCCTCTAATGATACAGATGTTGACATAAAACTTAAGAATGCACAGGACATCTGTATAACCATGTGTTAGAGAGGCTTTATTGCCTGTGCAAAAAAGTATGTTCTGAACGGATGTTAAAAGTAACAAACCTGCAGTTTTGTGAGCATATTGCACTTTGAACAAAATGAATTTTTTAAATGGTTAAAAACACACCGGTTCTAGAAGGCAAGTACACACTAAGTAAATTGCAGCTTAAAAAAAAGATAAAAGGAGGGAGCAAAAAGTTATACCATTTCAATAGCAAAACCTATTCCCACACAAGTTGCTGAAGTATCTGAATTTGAATTATAAGCCTAAATGAAATTATGTGCAAAAGAATGATCAAGGTTTCTTCTTTTCTCTTGATCAAAAAAATCTACAAAATGTTGGCAATTTTGAGCTTCCAATTCCTAACAGGTTGTAGTTTTGCATAAACTGATTGGATCTTGGAAGTTATATCATTTATAGATACAATGAGTGGACAAATGTTGTGGAAATAAGTCAGAATGTTTTCATTTCACATCTCCATTACTTTTGTTTACAACAAAATAGAGAACAGTAAATTATAAAAATTTTCTCTGACTTTGATTGGTGCCAGTCATCATAGGATCACAAAATATCATGAGGTTAAAATATTCTAGGTAAGCTAAAGTCACATTTTAGAAGACATATTGGTATGTATGGTTCTTTCACAGGATGAACAAACACATCTGAAAACTGCATCAGAAATTATCATATGCTATATCTTTCACAGTAGTGTAGGACTGTTCCACTTGCCAGCAAAAGTAATACAGTTTTTAGCAGACAAAATAGTTTGTTCACCTTTGGGGAAATGCTTTTACCCTGGTCTTGTGAGGGTTTCCCTTAGTATAGATGTGTGAGTGATTGTGCTTGTCGCACCTCTGCTCTCTGTGGTCATACTCTGGTTACCTGTCCGTCTGCTGCTCCCTGTGCTGGTTTGGATTTATTCTCCTGCGTACATATTTGGACAGTTAGAAGAAACTTAAATATGTGATAGGGGTGAGGACGGTCCATCCAACTCCCTGTTGGTGTGTTCAGAGCAATGATAAGTTGCTATCAGGGAACTGTTGATAGCATATAAATGAGAAATATTGTAAATGAGAAATATTTCTCCTTCCTGCATGAACCCCTGTGTCAATGAAAGCTGACTGATACTCTTAAGAAAAAAAAAAAAAATGGGAGGAGGAAAAAAGAACTGAAGACACAGCTAGACACAACAAGGATGACAGCCCTTTCTAGTAATATGGAAGTACAGCAAGGAGAGTTATTCTGGCTATGGTTAAGGAATGTTTGAAGTTTCTCTATGGTGAGGATAGGGATTTGCATCCAGGCTAGACAGTCATATTTTTCATGGTGCTTATTCCATGTAAATGAACCCTTGGACTGAAGTAGGCAACTCAGAGCCCTATAATTGTACCATATTTTTCACTTTTTTTTTTTTTTTTTTAAATATGTTTTGGTGGTTTGTTTCTCAGTTTCTTTTATTTTGCTTTGCTGTTTTCCTTTGAATAAGAGATTTTTTTTGGATTTATCATATTATTAACTTAAATTCTGAAACCTTTCCAAAACAAAATAAGAACACTTTATTAGAAGATATGTTTTCAGCTTTTCTAATTAAATCGTAAATAAAATTCTGGATTATTCTGTTTTTCAGAAGATCATATAGACTTACAAAGGCATAATAATTCTAATAATGTAATTTTATAAACACATTTAATGATTTTTATTTTTCCTGAATAGATAACTGATCAACAAGGTAGAGTGTCAGTGCACAAAACTTGTGTGTGAGCTGGAAAGCCACAGGCAAGAATTGCTGCATTTGAATAGGAGTTCTCTAGATTAGCCTTGAAAATCTTCCGTGAGAGCCCGCAACAAATCTTTTGTCCCCACAAAAAGTCTCCCGCAACAAATATGTTGTCCCCACTAAGCACAGACTCCTAGAATTACCCTGAGATTTTACATTATTCAGATATGTGCAGTGATTTTGTTAATATGAACCTTAAATGACTTTCTACAAGCTGGCTCTTCATATATTACTGAATGTCCCCCTTATCTTTTATATGCAGTTGATTTAATCCTTTCCAAACATGAAAGTGCAGAATTTTTGCGAGCACTTGCATTATTCTGTTACTGATGTTTGAAGCAGATGCATTAAGCAGATGTTAGCAGCAATGGCAGCAGCAGTAGGTGCTGTGTACTGGGAGGCATTTGAGACTTGTGAGGTCCACAGGGAGTGCCTGAGGGGGTTTCTGAGTGCCTACCTCCCTTAATTTTTGTATGTGTAGGAAAAAATTGACAGCTGAATGGTCTCACAAGAGAGGTGAGTGACAGATGGGCAGTGTCTCCAGTTTAAATGGTGGGAAGCTGCATATAACATGCCCAGATGGATCACCAGCGAATAGGGCAGGCACCGAAAATGGAAGTGGCATGGCTCTGTTCATGGCAGTACTTGTGGAAAGGTGCGCAGAAAGGGCTGCATGCTCTGCCAGTTATTGGGTTGCCGTGTGCTCTGCTCACCCACTGGTCTAGGCTGCAAACCCAGCAGCCAGCTCAGCAAACTGTGACAGTGCAAGTCTACCCAGCCAGCCTGAGGCCAGAGAATAATGAGTTTCTTAATCTGTGTTTTTATGTTAAAAGCATAGTGGTAGAAATTACCTTTTCATATCTGCAGCTGACAGGAACCAGCTACCTTACCAGGTTAGCCTGCAATGGGTGGAGCTGTCACCTGGAGGGAATTTCTAGAGAAGCTGCTCTTTAAGTGCAGGGCCATAAAAACTGTATTGCTGCCCACTGGATAGAAGAAGGTGGAAAATCCCCCTGAACAAAGTGCGGTATGCTGAAGTCACTCAAGCAGTAGGAGAAGGAGCTGGAGAAGGAAGTAATCAGGTTACTTTGTACAAAGGAGAGACTCACAGAAATAAATAATTATCCAAAACAGGAAAAAATAGTAATGGCCCATGGCACTGACTCCCAAGGACTACCAAATGAGGTCAGCGATGAACAGACAACACCTTAGAAGAGAAGGGGCCATGTCTTTGATGTTTCATGGGAGCAGCATATCACTTCATTCTCTCCTAATATATGTGAATTAGAAAAACATTTTAAACTTTGACAGTTGCTAATATTAATGGGCAAGCTTCATAGGAAGAAATTCCTAATTAAAATTGCAAAAGAAAGTGGTAAGTGCTGGTGGTGGGTGACTTTTGATGGGCACAGAGACACTCATCTGCAGACCTGACATGTGTTAAAGGGTAATCAGCAAGTTGCCAGGAGACAGGATCCAATTTGCTCTACAGACACTGCCTCAACTGGTTAAAGCCACAGATTATTATCCTCTACATCTTTTCCATGTGGGCAGAAATGCAAGCAAAACTTAAATCAAATCACCAGGACTTCAGAGCCCTCAAGACCCAAGTGAAGGGACAGATGTTCAAGGGATCTAGTACCCTACCTCACCAGTCTAGAACCAGGGTACAGTTGATTTATTATGCAGATCAATACCTGGCTTTGTGGCTGATGTTGTTGTCAGACTTAGGTTCTTAAAAGAATAAAGTCTATTGGATGGAGATGGGATCATCTTATTTAGAAGAGGCACAAAAATCTTCACTAGTACAATGGCTGAATGAATTGCATTTTAAACTAATAAACTTGGGGTTATGGTCCACAGCTGTGACACCTGTATATCACAAACCATGAGGTAATTGAATGCACCTACCAGTGCATTCTTCACCACTAGAGAATTGAAGAATGATCGCCAGCTCTTTCCAAAAGCAAGAGTATTACGTGCAGCCAGCTTAAGTGCAGGTATACAAACATAATTAGTCTGGGAAACAGACAGCAGGAACCAGATCCTTGTGCCCAGTCAGAGATTTCCAACATGAATCACAGAAACACGCAGGGAAAAAGCACATGATTGGATGTCTGTGATGGATAGCTATAAAATCTTTTGGAAAGAGGGAAAAAGAGGAGTTGGAGTTTCGCTTTATGTAAAAGAAGTAGTGTAGAGGTATGAAAGTATAGAGATCATGATAGTTCTTGTGATCAAAACTTAAATGATTATCACCATGGGGGAATATTTTCTTTGGTTTCTGTTACTGACCTTCCAGTCTGAGTGACAAGGACAACAAAGTCTTCCTTCAACTGCACAAAAAATTCTTGGGTCAACAGAACCTTGTCCTCATGACCGATTTGAGTTTACCTTGACATTGCTTGGTAAAAGCACATAGCTCTTCCAGTCACATGATGTTCACTAGATTAATGAAATTCATTGAACTTCTTTTTGATACAGATACTGGAAATGCAGATTAGGGACAAGATATTGCTGGATTTACTGCTAAAAAACTGAGCAAATCTAACTTGACAACATAACATCAAATGGTAAGCTGGATACAGCTGCCTCAACATTGCGGATTTCAAAATCCTACTGAGCACTCTGAAAATCAGTAGTAGAGCAAACACCCTGAGTTTTAGAAGAGAGAACTTCAGTATCCTAAGACACCAGCTGTGAGGGAATCCACGGGAAGCCAGCTAGGGGCAAAGTATCTTGTGTGTGCTGAGAGTTATTCAAGAGCAACCTCCTGAAAGCACAAAGGGAAGCTGCAAGGAGGTTGAAGGTTGTCTCTTCACAAGGAACCAGATGAGGAAGACCAGGGGAACTTGGTATAAGTCAGTCTGAAAGAGGTTTCATCTCAACATAAGACAGGAATTTTTTACAGTAAGTTAAATCATTCAGTAGAACATCCTCCCCAAGGGATACAATAAATTCTCCATTTCTGGACATTTTCGAGATGTCATGCAACAGAGATAGATAGATAGATAGATAGATAGATAGATAGATAGATAGATAGATAGATAGATAGATAGATAGATAGATAGATAGATAATTTGACTAGATGATCATTTCAGTTCACTTCCAACCAGGTCTGTTATATATTTCTATCCACTTACATACCATTCCTCTATTTTCAAGGGAGAGAAATGTGGTACTGACCATCTGCTGTTTTACAGTATATGTTAAAAATGTACTAAACTTACTATTCCAACATACAGATCTCAATTTTTTTTATATTCAAATAGTCAATTTGCTGGACTAGATCTACTTTTATACTATATTTAAGTCTGATTTGGATATTACCTTGTAATTTGAGCATGTAAGAAAGTGAAAGCAACCTCTGTAAACAAATATAATTTGTTTATTTAGTCCTCTAATAGGGTTTCTTATGTGTCAAAGCCATTCTAATAGACGTTTAATAGAATGAATTTGGAGTAATCAATACAATAATCCATATTAATGGAGCCCTTCCTCATTGATTTGATGAGTTTTTTAGGAGGTAGAAACATCTGTGCTTGTCTCAGTTATTAAACTTCTGAAGATTTTGATAAAACCAAATTTAACCTTTATTTTTATATGTGTGCTTTCATCAGCTGAAATAGTCATAAACAGAAATAACCAGACTTATCCCAGAATATCCAATATCCAATCTGCTATCTTACAGAGAAAAATTTTTCCCCATTGGGAAATGGAATAATCTATACTTATGTTTTGCATCTACAGCTCATCACTTGGTTGATCTAAATACACCTATTCCTGTCTAAGAAGCAATAGAAATGTCTTTTAGGCATACATTCCTAACTATCTACTAATGATTCTAGTATTTTTTTCTTCTATTCAAGACAGTCTTCCTCAATATACACTAACATTTTTGAATATATATAAACATAACAATTCCTCATACACTGAAACATTTAAAACATCATCTGGTAAAAAATATATATGCAACAAATACATAGAAATAAAGAATGTAACTTGGAAAATAAAAAGTTATGTGCACATGAATCTAGTGTGGATATTGCTGCAATTAGCATTTTCCTGTAAAAGCTGTAACCCAGGAAAGTTAATTGGAAATTATGCATATTCACCCTTATGAATATTTAAAGAAAGAAAGATTATGGAACAGCTTCATTGCTTTTGGAAAAATTAATTTTTTTATCTATAAACAGCAAATGCGTATAACAGCACTTTCAATGCCAGGAAAGCTGTTATACGAAATATTTTCCCAGTGGTTTACTGGATTTTTGATGACCTTCCCTTGCAAGACATGAGAAATTTTAGATTTCAAGCACACCTTTATCATAATAGCAACATACGATACTCCTGATTAATTTCTTCATAAGCTCAATTATTATTTTTATGTTCAGACTTAATAATTAAGTTACATATCAAGGCATTCGGAATTCTGAGAACAAAGGACTTGGAAGCTGAGAAGCAGTACCATATATCTTACTTGTGCAGATTATCATGCAGTCTTTAAACACACAGACTTTGAACATGCAGTCCAACAATGAATAGGCCCCTTTAGTGTATCCAGACTACCCTGGCTTAAAAATATATCAGAACTTCTGAATCCAGGAGGATATTGCCTCTATGCTTCAGGTCAACTTGTAATATAACCCAGAGTTTATGAATGAATGTGCCAAACACCGATGGGAGTCTGATGGGAGAAAAAAGAAGAAAAAATGATATTTCAACTGAAGCAGCTCAGCAATTTTTGGTGGAAGTTCTGCTACAGGGCTTCTCTGGGATCCTTGACAAATGATTAAAACTGGTCTTTGCAGCATACATCACATGTAGTTTGTTCGGCTTCAGGAGATGATTTGTAGAAGTGTTTACTAAGGAAAATCACAAAATGGCTAAAAATATAAGTAACTTGAAAAATCAAGGCACAGATCCTCAAAAGATGAAAGGTACATTAAATCATACTGAGCTTTACACAGGAGTTTAAAACCATACTGAGCTTTACAGGAGCTTTACACAGAGGAGAGACCACTACCAACATTCTGACATGCACACACCTGCAATTTGGATATGGACCTGTCTGTTAGCATTCTGTGCATTTTTAGTTGGGAAGCCAAATGAATTTTTTTCACCCTGAGAACAAGGTGCTCAACAGCTATCAGGAGACTCTCATTGCTCAGAGCAGTAGGCAAATCAAAGTGGAATCATTTTTGAAGCCTTGGTTCATAAAGTTGTGAAAGCTGAAAATACCCACCAAATTCTTACTGGTATCAGTCACAGTTGTACAGAGTCTCATGCTTTTATCTTCATTCCTTCAAAGTTCAAGTAAGTCCAAATAATGACTAACATCATCAGGATTAATTATGGATTTCCCCTCATCAGATTTACAAATGGAAGAACTGTGTAAAGTTTCACGTCCAGGTACACTTAAACAGCAGTTTTATATCATGAAAAATCCACTCATAGATTTTTGTCTAAATTGGGTAGAATGTCCTATTCTGCTGCAAACACAGCATTATGCATTTTTAATGTCTCAGAGCAGCCAATTGCTATGCCTGAGTAGTGATTCATGTATTTATTTAAAACACAGGAAGACAGAAAATACTGGTTCTATGGGGATGTCTCAGTCTAATTTAACAGAAGTAAATGACTGCGTCCCCTTGAAAGGACAGTCTTAGACTGTATAAGACTGAATATCCTCACAATATCTCTGAGTTCAACCACCTCCCCATCTCAACCCTATCTCTTCACAGAGCTCAATTTCCCATTGCTCTGTGTGGAAGAAACATCAATCTCACATTTCTGTAAGACTAATCAAATGTTGACCAATCCAATTTTAACCTCTCTTTAATTCAGCTTCAGTTGAAACCAAGATGTTCAACTGTGCCATAGCTCATGCATGACAAGCCCTTATCTAACTGCATTAGTTCCAGTCATTTGTGATTTGGACATCATTCTTGATCTGATCTGATGTTTCGTGCACAGCAGCCAGCAGGGAAATGGGCAGGCCATTTCTGTGTTATTGCTCAGATTCTAGATAGCAGAGCTTATACTCAATGTTACTTCAACACAAAGGAGTTCATTCCACTGTGATGCAACATGCTATTTCAAAATTCACCAAAGCTCTATATTGCAGTAAATAATAATGTTCTCTTAATGAAAAAAAAAAAAAAATAGTTAAGCTGTCAGGTGGGTGGGTGATTCCCTTAGATTCCCTTAATAAATGGCAACAGCAACTTCTCAAATGTAACAATAAGATTAATACTTAATATGGACAATCAGATCTCAAATGATATAAAAATGAAGGGGAATTAAAGAAATATCAACACAGTGCTATCTCATACTTGTTCAAGTCTTTAAAAGAATGTGAAAAAATGTGTTCTGGTCATGTACGACGCCTTAGAAGTAGTTAGGTATCCACTAAATGCTTTATTTTGTTTATGCTCTGACAACCTGTGATATGCCCTCATCAATCAACATTGCACCACAAAGCAATAATGAGGCTTATGTAGTGAATGATAATGACTTTCTTATCAAAAATATAGTAAATCTGTATGCCATCAATTAAGCTGAGGTAACTTGGTCCACAAATAATTTAATTAGCATTATCAATTAAGACAGAGTTGGAAACGATATAAATTGATAATCTCATATTGTAAAAATATGGTGCAATCATAATGAACAATTAGTATGCAATAGAGTTTGATTAGGATGATTAAAATCAACCTATAGTCACAGCAAAAAAGTTTAATTGAGGATGAAGGTAGTTGAAGACAGAATAATCAACACACAACTAGAAAGGGTTGCCAGCTATCTTCAATCTATCTCCACCAGAAAATATATAATCATCAGTAAATATNTGAAGTGAAATCCTAAAAGCAATCCAGGTGTAGCTTGTTGATTCATTTTACACAAAATTAAAGTGTGAGTGGGGACAAATTATTTCTGCACATGCTTATGCATTTGGCTTATACTGATGCATGCTAGAGAAAATGAAAATTAAGCTTTTTCAAGTAGACCACATTACTGACTCTGAACCTAAGATGGAAGGTATTTTGCATCCCATATTACATCTCAGTTTATGTTATTTCTTAAAAAGGAGAACACCAACAAGGAATTAACAAATTTTTTCCCCACTAAAGCCTATCTTCCTAATTACTAGATGCATTTAGAAAGGAAAATCAAGAATCATGAAATCAAGAATCATTAATTCAGTGTCATTCAAAGTAATGTATTTGATGGGCTGTAAAGGATAAAGGAACACTACAACGGGGACAAAAAAGGTAAATACACAGGCCACATTTAGAATACTAAAATTATAATCTCTAAAAAATATACTCACTTCATGTCAATGAAATATATTTTGACATCTTAAAACTTGGCCATGAAAATAATAAGAATTCTGCAGCCATCTTTGACCTTGGGGTGTACAGGAGTCTAAGTTTTCACCTTTCCCAGGATGGAAAGAATGACACCATTTCGACTCCTGCTCAGCCAAGCACTTCAGCCTGTGCTTTTCCTCCAAGATTATTAAACTGGAAGAGTAAGAGTTAGATAATTCTACTTTAAAGTTCTTTTTCCCCAAGAGCAGGTAAAGATTCAAAGTGCATTGATAATTAAAATGCTTCCTTCAGTCTCATAGTTCCCTGTTTTTTTGCTGCTCTCTACTACTGTTTCAGATTTCTACTTGAACCTAGCTGGTTTCCAGCAACATAGTTTACCATCTCCTTTCATCCACTGCCTTAACTTCTTATTTTCTTCTTTCATCATAGCACCTGCCGTTTATTACTGGAATTTATGGTAGTAAAGGCTGGATTCAGGTTCACAGTTAACATATTTTAGTTAACCAAAAAGCTGCAGCTGCCATCTCCATGTTTGAATAATTTGTGCTCCAGACTTTCCCAAAGCCATGTGGGAGACAAGGCAGAACTAAAGATGGCCTAATGACAATAACATTCACATAATGTCCTTACTACAACTAGCCCTCCAGTACTAGATAGTTATATTACACTTTCTAGGAGGCAAAAGAGTTGGGAAAATGGGAATTAATTCAGTCTTTTTTTCCTGTTTTGTTTGAGTAGTTTATTACCTTTTCCTATTTGTTTATCCACTCCTTCCTGGCCCACAGATCACCTGCACACAAGTTTTTCTGCTGTGATGCCGGTGTCAAGAAGGAATAACTACTGTGGAAAGGCAGAGCTTCAGGAAAAAGTTTGCACTGAGTCTAATAAACACTCATGGATATTAAAAAATGCCAACAAAAATATTTTTTAAAAATCTTATGCATTATATTATATTACTATAATAACAGTAGAGTAGTAATAATAGAAGTAGCAGTAGTACTAATACCCTTACCACTCCCTGAAAGAAAGTTTTATTTGGTTATTTTTGTTTATTAGTTTTTTTACAACTAATATTTTGAATGGTTTTAGTCGTCCTAAGTGGCCCTAGGTGATAGCAGAGAAATTCCCTTCTTCCTGTACTCTGCAAAAGCTTTGTGTTCACAAAACCAAAACAAGGCAGTCTTCAAAGTCAGTAAGCTGCCTTGCTTTCAAAATAACTAGATGTACACATGCTTTTTTGTCTTGACTGTGTGCTGCTATATTAGTATAATATCAGTATTTGAGGCACAAGAACGTCTGCTGAGTCACAACCATACAAACTGAATTGTCACTTGCAATCCAGATTTGCAGATCTGCCTAAGCATGAAAAGCACCATTTGAGATTATCACATTTCAATTCGATATACAGTCATCCTGACATATTAATGTATCAGAAAATTTGTTACAAGAATTGTCAGTGTAACAGCAGAAGTGTTTGTAAATCAGGTTTTTATGCTTTTTCTAGGATTATATCTGTCACATGAAGTTTCACATTAAGAAACTATTGTAGTGATATTTTCATTTTAAATGACATATGCTAATGATATAATATTTGCGTATGCCATTTGTATACGTATATCTATTTTGATAGATTAAAAGACCTTGATATTTCACATCTTGAAAATTTATGCAAAGAACAGCCATTAAATTTTTGTTTATTTTTCAAAGGTAGAAGTGATCAAGCAATAAGATGAAGCTTTTTGTTTACACATCACATATATATAAATATATATAGATAT
>VXBU01019648.1:0-119632 GCA_013400315.1 Bombycilla garrulus | reverse complement strand
GAGGGAAGAAAAGAAGGAAGGGAGGAAAGGAGAGGCGCTGTTGGGATCGACCATCCCGTGGGACTCGCCCGCCGCCCTCCCGGTCGCTCTCGGTTTGAGACACGGACGTGTCTCTGAAGCGGGAGCGGAGGTCGCTCCCTCACCCTTGTTCCCCTTTAATCGGGGAAAACGGGCAGAAATCCCTGACTTTGGTGCTTGCCGAGTCGCGGCTGTGCTCTGCGGCCACTCAGGATTTCGTGCACAGGAGGGTTTTGTGCTGGAACTTCCCGCTGTGATACCCCCAGCTGAACTGTCTCCCGTCCACACGGGAAGTGCCACCGTTGCCAAAAAGCCAACACGCGTAATTTCTGTTTGGAATTTGGGGAAAGTTTCTTACCAGCTTGCTTAGCTTGTTAGTAGGACATGAGTGGTGGATGCTTTTGATGTTGGAGACTTTAGTGATGAAAATACTAGCTTTGAATTGCTTGTCTCTTGATTTTCCTCTAGACTGACCTGAGTGTAGAAAATAGGAGTAAATCTGTCAGAGGCACCTTGGTGAAGCAGAGGCTGGCAGTGTTCCCTGATCTCAGAAATGGCACCCCACGCCTTATGCTCAAGAGAGTCATGCAGAACCGTAAGTGACTTTTTTCCAGGAGACTTGGGAACAGAAAAACGATGTTTTTGTAGAGTTGTTAAAACGGGGTGTTCCTTGGTAGCCTGTTACCTTTTCCCTGTTACTTGGAACAAAAATGAGATTGTTGTGTGCCTGACTTATGTAACAGAGGAATCACTGCAGGGCACCTGAATGTGGGATACAACTGTCTGAGAGACCAGGCCTTGCACTGGTAAAATCATGGTTTTGAAGATCCTCTTTAAAACCCTTTTCACTTGGTCTTCTTATCCTGGTGACTGAGCACATAATCCTGGTGCTGCCTTTGGCTGTAGGGTCAGGTGAGAGTTATAGGGGCACACTGAGCTGCAGTGCTGCCATCTGTCACTGCTGGCTTTGTCACTGCCAGCCTTCCCAGGAGTGGAACCCAAACAGTTTTCATTAGGTCTTTATTTTAACCCGTTAGTAATTGTTATTTACAGCCTGTAGTGTAACTGTGACACCCTGCTGCATTTTGGTGCTCTTGCTGTATTGAATTGTGAAAGGAAGTGTTCTGGTTTGTTGGCAGAACCCCAGGTTTCACCACTGGCTCCTCAGATATCTAACCATGAAGACACACAAGAAGCTGACTCAGAAGTCCCGTCTAAGAGGGTTTCCAGCATGTAAGTAGGAGTTTTTTATCCTTTATGCTTTTATTACACTGCAGTTCCTGTGGTGGGACTGGGGAGCAGGACTTTGTTTCAGTGATCAGAATTGCACCTTGTTGGGTGGGATTATCAGAAAGGCCTCTCCAGCTTGGTTTGTTTTGGTAGGGGGGAACTGCAGCTTCCAGATGCTCCTGAGGGCACATCTGTCACTGTGTTCCACATGACAAAGAAGAGAAGGAAACTCAGCATTTCTGAATTTGAGAGAGCAGCAGAGCGACGACTTCCCCAATACCAAGGTAGGGCTACAGGCAAGAATTACCTTGCTCAGAGCTGCTTTTGCTGTCAGCTGGTTCTCACCTGCTCAGCTCAGTTGTCAGGAGCCAGCTGCCCAGTTGGGACTTGTAGGTTTGGAATCCAGATTGCAATATCTCTTGCAAAGAGATAATGGAGAAGGTAAAAGCCCCCATACTATCAAATTTAAAATAAACCTTTTAAGCCAAGTTCTAGGCTCTGCCACGATTATATATAATTTCTTGACTACTTTTGCATCTTGGTGTTTTTTGAGTCTCAAAAGGAAGCAATCCCTGTCTTCTTCTCCGTTCTAGAAACTTTAAAATACAAGCAGCTGCATACTTTCCATTGCGATGGTATAAAATAATTGAGGTTCTTTGTGAGCAGAGCAGGTTTGAGTTCCAGTTTCATCAAGAGTCCGTGGAATAGTTACCTGTATTTTTAAAGCTCCAGATGTGTTTGGGTTGGGTTGCTGAAGGGTGATTGTGACCAAGGCATAACATCTTGTTATCAGTGTGGTAAAATTAAAATTATTAGATTTGAGGATGTTAAATTTTTATTGAAATAACAATTTTCTTACTCTTTCAGAAATTGCTTATTAGATTTCTTTTTCAAGAAATAGTAAAGTGACCCTGTTATCTAATTCTGTTTGCCCCAAAGTATGGTATTTGAGGATTGCAGCATGACTGCCTCTGAAAAGAGGAAGATCCATTGGGATGTTCCTGTAGCCTGTTGTGTAAAGAGTAATTCCTCAACTAATGTGCCATCAACTTTTTCTAGCTCTGTCAACGTTGGACAGCACAATTATGACCCGGTGAGTTTAACCCAAAATATCTTAACTTCTGGCTGTCCTAGGAATGATCACATCTGAGGGGGTGAAGAACGGTGCAGATACCTGAGGTCCTGTTAAAGACCTGTGTCAGCAATAACACAGTCATCTGCCCCTCTGCTGATGGAATTTGAAGGTGTTGCACCAGACACCTTTGTATTTTCAGGAATTGTGTCTCTGCACTGTATGCCTGGGTTGGTCTAGCTTGTATTGCTGCTATTGCTCCTCTTTTTACTTGCTAGGATTATTCCTTTTTTCCTTTCATTCTCCTGCTTCCAGCAGTAAATCAGTACACAATATGCCTTAGAATATTATCACTGCCTGTTAATAGTTTTATCACATCAATTGCACTTATGCAGTATTTTCTGGACTTTAAAAGCTTTTTGGTGAGTCGAAGAACTTACTTTCCAGTGTTGCCTGTGTGGTTTGCAAACGACCCTGGCCTAAGTCAGCATGTTATTTCACCTTTCTCACTGCAGCCCTTGGCTGGGGTGCCACACAAGATGCTTTTTGGGGCTGTGTTCTGTACTCCTGTCTTTGAACCCTCTGAAGCCCTTATTTTATGGGGTTGCCTGGAGAGAGGGACAGGAGGTCACTGAGCAAGGTCAGTCCTCAGGGTGCAAAACACCTACTGTGAGAAACATCTTTTCCTGTGCTTTAGGTGTTGCTGTCAGCTCTCATTTTACAACAGTCACAGTGTGTTGGTAGCTGTACTTTGCTGAGAGTATTGATAGTAAGTACACTCTAATACTTGTTGGGAAGTTCTCCTACGACCCCCCTGTTGTCTAGAGTATATCCTTACTCTCAAACTTTTGTTTTCCTTTCTATTTTTTTATTATTTAGGATTTTTTAAAATTTCTGGCCCTTTTGTCAGCTGTAGTGTTGCAGTGTCTCAGGGAGGCTGTAAAACAGTCTGTGATACATATCCTGGTGTTGGTGACGGTATTAAAATAAACAATTAATTTTAAAACTGACATATAATCTTTACAGGTTTTTTGAGGAAATTTCTCCTAGTTCTGCAAAATGTATCGCTGTGACTGCCATCCTGTCTGTGTTCTGAGGGTAAAAGTGGGGTGGGTGTGATTTTGACAATTTCTTTCTTCTCTTTCCAGATCCCTTCGTATGTCTGTGGGTTCCCTGCTGGCACCAGACTCCGTTGAAAAGAGGGGCTTGCTCCGGAGACCGAAAATCCGCAAGGCTGTTGACATGCAGGCCTTTGAGGGCAGAGTAGATCAGAACATGCTGAAGAGCAAAGGTTTCCTTTGTGTTGTTATTTCTCTTCTGGGAGGCAAGGCCTTACGTTAAAGGGGCTTTTAGAAGCGTTTCCTGAAGCATGGTTCCGTGTTTCAGAATTTAAAATTTACTAACACATTCAGAAATAGAGTGGGATTTGGGAAGCAAGATTAGAATGAGGTTTTGCCTCGGCAGTTCCTTTGATTCTATGCTCTTAAATGTGTGCTTTGCCCAGTTTGGTTATTTAAACCGCAGGAATTGTTTGGGATCATCTTGATCTGTGGATACTAAGGTCTCTTGGTTTGGTAGGGAGAGTTGTGGGCACTGAAGTGGGGTCATACAGTTTCAGATCTGTTGAGGAGGAGTAAAATTTGGTTGAATGACTTTAATGGGGGATTACACAAGTCCTGGTAATAAAGTATGTCCCTATGACCTTAAACAGTTTTTCACATAAAATTTGTTTTAAAACTTTCTCAACAGGACAGAACTATCTTGTGGACTCACAATCTGCATCTGGGATTCAAGCAAGCATCCTGACAAGTGATGCAGAAATTATGATGAATAGCACGGAGCTCTTTGTTCAGTCCCAGCTGGATGAACAGAGCCAAAATAAATTTTCTGCTATTGAACCCCAGCTGTCAGATTCTAAAACTGGAGCACAGAGGAGCCTGATTCCTAATGCAAATCAAGAGGAAGCAGGGATGGAGGGCCTGGTATCTGGTGTGAGCACAAATGAGGGAAGGACCCAAAGATACTCCAAGAGCTCAAGTCTTGGTCATGAGCATGTTGACAGAATGACTCGTGTATCTCCAGAAACCCCTGCAAAGCAGCAAGAAGAAAAGCAAGATCATTCCCAGCAGAGTGAGCCAATGGCACAGATTACTTTTACTGAAGAAGAGGAGGTTTGCAGTGAGTACTGTGGTTTAAGGCTTGGCTTAGCAGCTATTATCTGAACTCAGAGTGGTTGAGGTAGAAAGGGTCCTCAAGGTTATTTTCTCCAACCCCTCTGCTCTGGCAGGGCCACATAGAGCAGGCCCAGGACCCTAAGTGGCTCTTACCTGTCTTCAAGGGTAATGACTGCAAACTCTCTTCCTTAAGTTCAGATGCAGCCTCCCATGTTTCAGTCTGTGCCAGTTGCCTTTTCTCCTGGCACTGGGCATCACTGGAAAGAGTCTGGCTCTGTCTGCCTTACATCCTACCTACATCCTACCTTCAGATGCTTGTAGATATTGGTAATATCTGCCCCAAGCCTTCTCTTCTCTAGGCTGAATGGTCCCAGCTCTCTCAGCCTTTCTTTCTAGGAGAGATGCTTCAGTCCTTTAACTGGTGGGCTTCTGCTGGACTCTCCTCTGTATCCATCTCTCCATTGTACTGGGACCCTAGAAATGGGCACTCTGGTCACAAAAAATAAGGACATGATATGTAGGACATGTAGACATACTCGGAAGGAGTCCCTGGAAGTTCCTAGTCCAAACCTTCGCTGTGGTATGGTCACTTATTTGTCACAGCCAACCTCTCCATTTGTCTCCAGGGCCTTAAAAATCTTAGGACAGAGGCATTGCCCTCCCTGCTCACTTTGTACCAGTGCTTTGCAATTCTTATTGCTTGCCAGGTTTTCCCTGGTACCTCTTCTTGGCATTCATTTTCCTGGCTTTGTCATGGTTGTGTAAATGGGAACATGTTTTCCTCATACGGTTTGGACCAGGCAAAAGTTGTTTTGAAATGATGAGGAAAGGAATCAAGAAATAAAGGTTGGTTGCTCAGAGGAGCTCCAATGGCAGGCACTTTTAGGACAAAGGGATAAATAATGCAAAGTGTGGAGGATGTGGAATAGGGAACTGGATCAAATGAGAGGAAGATAAGGGGAGTGAGCAGATCTTTTAAGATGCTGGAGTTAGTAAGGCATTAATGTCAGAAGTTAATGGTGACATAATTCTGCTCTACCACATGAGGCTGCTGGTGGTGTTGCTCCTCAGAGTTAACTGAAAAACAGTTGGAAGGATTTTTCCAGCTCGTTCCTAAGATTCAATGCAAACTCCTTAAAATGTTTGATGTACACAGAAGTGTTTCTTGTGTATGTTCTTCTCCCTCCTTGGTTAGTTTTTTATTTACCAGGAAAGCTAAAAGAAAATTCAGAAAGCTCTCAGGAGACAATCATTAATGATCTGGTCTAGCTGTTTCTAGATGGAGCTTCTCTCAACCCTCCACAAGTTCAAGTAAATATTTGGGATCCCCAGTCACTCTAAAACTTTCCAGCGTGTCTTTGAGAGAAGTTGTGTCCCAGATAATTGAAGACCTAGAAGTAAGTGATGCAGAGGAAGAGATGATTAATACAGTGAATGGAGTGGAACAGGAAAAGATTTTCCTAGATGGTAAGAGGTACTTT
Source organism: Bombycilla garrulus (assembly GCA_013400315.1). Lineage (NCBI taxonomy): Eukaryota > Metazoa > Chordata > Aves > Passeriformes > Bombycillidae > Bombycilla > Bombycilla garrulus. The sequence continues at coordinate 113,657 of VXBU01019648.1, read as the reverse complement.
AATTGTAGAAAGGGAATGGAGTATAATCTGATTTAAACAGAATTTTTCAGTCTTGAAATGCCTCTTGCAAGGTGACATGCAGAATAAAATAAGAATTAATTGTACAGTAAATGCTGGAAATAATTCAGTTCAAGTTATACCAGAGACACGTGGACATTTCCAGACAAGCTCTCTAAAAGTGGGCTGTGACTGGAAGTGGAATGGAGGTTCATATGTTTTAGCAGGTCTGTAATACTGCTCAGCTTCCCACAGGAAAGATGAAGAACTCCCTCTTGACATGGAATAATACCTCTGGCCAATTGAAGCTAGTTAATATTTCACTTCACTTAAGGCCTTGTGTTGATGTGGGCAGCCCAATATTCTGGTTAGTAAAATTGATGTAACTGTTTTTTTGCACCACCTTTGGCCAGATTTCCTTGTGCCCTTCACTTGGGCTTGGGGGTCCCAAGGCCTTGCCACACTTGTACTTTTCAGTGTGAAAACTCCCAGTTGCTGAAGAGGATGGTGAAAGTGCAGCTTGACAGCTTTTGGTTCTGGACTCTGCCAAGATTTCCAAACCCTCCTGCAAGTGGCAGTGTTATAAGAGTGCCTAGTTTTCTCAAAGTAATTACCTCTACGGGTTTCTGCTTAACTGAGCTACATAGTAACAAATAGGTGGACTATATATGTAGGATAAAGGAAAAAGGAATGCTTAAGTAGTTAGTAGCTCAAATTTTTAAACACAACCAAGTCTTGTGTCTATATGTTTCTCATCCTGCCTGCCAGAGGCTTGTCCCTGACAGTTAAAACTACTCTAGGCTCTCTTCTCTCTATAATGGAATATATCTCTTACAAAATTATTTATTCAGAAAAATGGAGGAAATGAGGAAGAGAATCTGAGCACAAACTCCAGATATTGTTAGATTTAAAGGAAAAGAAATTGGTCTTTTGCACCATCACCAAAATTGAAAATGGCCATAGAGATTGCAGATCTGGAGGAGTTCTGCTTACTGTAAGTAAAATTCTTTCATCGGGATCTGATGTGCCCCTAATTAGGTGGCTGTGGAGCAGACACAGGAAAAGTTGAGCATTTCTCAGCTGTAAAGGGAACTGCATCTACTTTTCTTATTTACAGCTTGTGGCTGCGTTTATTTATCACAAATAAATTCCAGTGGTGGTTGAAATGTGTGCTGGTGGTTGGTTGAGATTTTCTTGTAGATAAGATGTATGATAGAGTTTCTTATTTTAGCTGCAGAACATGGTGCAAGTACTGGATATTCTGAACATTTGGAGAAGCAACTGGCTGAAAAAGCAGAATTGCAGATAACTGCAGCACAGGACAGCAGAGGTGGAACAGAAATGGCTCCTTCAGCAGGAGAGGAACTGGCAGAGGGCAGCGTTGGAGCTCATGGCTCTCCTGGAGCTGGTGAGGACGCCTCTTATGCTGACAGCTCTCAGTAGTGCCAGAGTGCTCTCATGCTGCATGATGGGCATTAATGTTGAGAGAGACTTAATTGCCTTTGTTTTCTGGAATCTGGGCTAATTGCTGGGGAAATATCAAACCAATTTTGTAATTTCAAGCTGGAAAACTATATTTTATTTAAAGAGAAACCAAAATTGTATTGGCAGTAGTGTTTAGAAATATATAGTTACAGTGAGTATCTTCGATTAAAATTTATTAGTGGAGGTTCCAGAATCAGGCAAAGGTATTTGTTTCAGTTCTTTATTTTTCCTGTTTTGGAAGTCTAGAACGTGAGATTACCAGAGGCATTGGAGCTGAAAGTCTGGGCAGGCACTCTCATGCCTTTTCCTCAGTTGATAAACCTGGGATGACTCCATTAAGTGAAAGTGATGAACAAGAAGATGTACTAGAGGACCAGGCTATCATGCTGGAGTTGAATAGTTCAGTGGAAGAGCCTTCTGAGGATGAAGCTGAACACCCTGCAAGTGAAGGTAAGGAAGCTGCTCAGCGTTTCTGTTTACATTGTTTTCTTTCCTGCTCTCACTTGTTAAGAAGTGAAGTTCAAGAGTGAAGTTAAAGACAGTGCAGTTTAGACTTGGAGGAAACTGCTGTGGGTTCATAGCAGAGAGCAGGTGAGATGCTGGTAACAGGAGCCTTGCCTGGTGAGAGTTATGAAAATCTGCACACAGGGAGAAATTATAGCCTGTCCCTTGTGATGTGATTCTGTAGCTCAGCTTGTCCCTTTGTTCAGGAGAATTTGCCAGTGGCTTGGCAAGATGACAGAGGTAGCTTGTAGACTTTGAAGTTCTCTCTGGTTAAAAAGTCTGCAGCTTTGTGGCAACCTAAGTTAACCCAGCCATTGGTCCCTGCAGCCTGGTCCTGAGTGTGTGTCCCTGCAGCCTGCCCAGCCAGCACAGGGGCCCAGGGGAGCCACCAGCCCAAGTGGCAGGAGCTGTGGGGGGGTGGCACTGCAGCAGCCAGCAGCTGTGCTGGCCTAGGGAGCTGTGGGGACACAGCCAGAGCACAGGCAGTGTGACCAGGACCAGGCATGTGGGGAGCTGGCTGGGTTTGTCTGCTGTGGCAGCACTGCCTGCTCCAGCAGCTCTGGAAAGAGAATTCAGTTCCTCAAGTACTTTTTTTTTCCCCAGAAGTTTCCATGAAGACTCCAGCGTTTGTCCGTGCTCCAGCCCACAGCCTCCTGCTGTCAACGTCACGTGTGTCAAAACCTGCAGCTCCCAGGTAATCCTGAGGCTGTCCAGCAGTGGGGCTGGGGGCAGTGGGGCTGGGGGCTGCTCCCAGGTAATCCTTAGCCCATCCAGCAGTGGGGCTGGGGGCTGCTCCCACGTAATAGTGGGGCTGGGGGCTGCTCCCACGTAATCCTGAGCCTGTCCAGCAGTGGGGCTGGGGGCTGCTCCCAGGTAATCCTGAGCCTGTCCAGCAGTAGGGCTGGGGGCAGAGCAGAGCCTGGCTTTGCCAGCTGCTCTGGCAGCTGCCACAGGGAGTGAGCAGTGCTGAAGTCTTTGGTTCTTTCACTGCTGTAGCAGCTGAGTGAAGAGTGAATTGAGTGACTGTCAGTGCTCTTCCAGAGCAGGTCTGATGCTTTAAGGCTTTCCAATGAATGTTCTTGTAATACTTTCTTGTGCTGAAGGCCATAACTTTTCCTAGGAGTTTTTCAATTGGCAAGCCACTCTGGAGCCATGGACTCCAGTATGGGATGCAGAGGCTCTTGCAGAAGAGGAGGAATTCTGGATGGCAAGACACTGATCACATGAAATGACATAACTGTGTTGACTGCAGAAGCCTAAAGCTGTGTGCAGTTGTCATGTGCTGACTAAAATGAAGCTCTCCTAGAGACAGAAAGTGAACCTGTCCTCTACATTACTCCAAATTAGTTAACACTTGAGCTCTCTTGAGCAGAAATTTAGTGAAGCCATATTCTTCATTAGAACCAGTAGCAGTGGATCCTAGGGAACAGAAGGAATTTTGTAGCCCATGATTTTAGAGCTTTGTCTGTTAAAACAATATACAAGAAGACAAAATTCTTGTGCCCACCTATGGGTTGACTGGAGAGAGTCAAGTGATCCACACACTCTCTCTGGGGGTTTTGCATGTGTTTGTCTGAGGTTCTAGTTTTTTCTGTCGTTTTCCAATTATGTACTGAGTGAATCCATGGATTTCAGTTAACTCTACCATATTACAATTTTTCCTATTTTGGAATGGAAGACAACTGTAATTTTCTTTAGTACTTACAGTCTTATTTAAGAGGGGAGGAACCCCACAGCCCACAAGAAAGCCCCCATTGAAGTTTTTAGTAGTGTAGAAGGATTCCCTGCAGAGCAGCCTCCCCTGTCCACAGATGCAGAGGTGACCTGTGGTGCCCCAAACTTTGTGCACTACTGGAAAGGGAATACAGCAGGGATGCAGTGGAAACTGCAGTCATGTATTGGAGAGAACTCCAGTTTGCTGACAGTGTGTTACATGAGCACTCTTGAATCAAGGGAAATTGAGCCTGGATTGCTTCTCTCAAGGCCATGATGCCACATGAACTGTTTGCAAACTGCCCTGTGTGGGCATGAGAGTTTTGAAGAATTGGGAGGGAGGGAGAAAGAATGAAGAGCTCAAGATAGTTCTTATCCCTTCAAGTTCAGCTTAGGGTTTCTCCAAACTCAGCCTGGTGTCCTCTGCCTCTCCCTTGTTCATTCAATGTGTGAATTTTCAGTTTACCTCAAAGGTCTCCCCTGAAGCTGCTGCAGCCCAAGACAGTTCTGAAGAGATTGGGTGCATCCCAGAGGAAACTATGTGAGCCTCAGTTACCAAGGAGTTTGATAAAGGATACATTCAGACATTTTGCTAAAATGCCAATTACCAGAGATGCATTCAAAATTGTTGAGAAATGGTACGTAGCAACAAACTGCTCTTTCCATTATTTTTAGTGTTGAGGGTTTTTTTCTTTCTTTTCTTCTCCAGAAGTTATAACCTGTTGGGTGTGCTGCTGACAAGCTGACAGCCCTCTCTCCTCAGCTGTAAAAAGTCTTGGGAGGCCTGGTAAAAATGGGCGGAAATGTGCAAAGTGCTTTGGGCTGCCATGGGGGTATCTGATCAGTGCAGCCGTGCAGGAGCATCTGGGTTTTGTCCCAACTCTGTGGCAGTCAGAGTCTTGTCACTATCAATTTCTGTGGGCAGGATGGCTTTGGACAATGGTCGTCATACTGGGCACATGAGGGTGCGCAGTGTCCCACTGCAATCCAGGTTCCTCAGCTTTTTGCATCCTTAGACCTCGTTACCCTCATGAGTAAAATCTGTGTGTTGCTTGAGCAGTGTCACTGCAGCAGCCAATATCTGTCCCTCAGTGCTGATTTCTCTGTCACTGGTGTCAACCCCTGTTCCTGCACGTGTGGGAAGTTTGGGAAGAGTTCTCGGGTTGTCAGGTGTGCAGCTGTTTCACAGCTGCCTTGGCAGTGAAGTTCTAGGGAGGCTGGGCTGAGAAGCCAAGTTTTGTTTGTGGGCTGGAGAGTTTCTTCTCCCCCAGCTTTCCCTGGCAGGCTGTGACCTGCACAAGGAGCAGCTCTAGAGCATCTTGCCCTGCAGGAGTGGGTGAGTAGCTGCTGTTCACACACTCCACAGTCTGGTTTGATTTCCCCCCTCAGCTCTGAGAAGTACTTCAAGCAGCTGAGCGATGATCTGGAAGCTTACACCCAGCATGCAGGGAGGAAGACAGTGGAGGCAGCTGACCTGGAAATCCTAATGAGAAGGTAATGGAAGGGTTGTTACTAATCTGCAGTAGTGTTGTGAGATTTGATAGTCCAGTAACACCTGGTTTTTGCCAGAATGTGCAGCAGCAGTGTTTGTGTGGTAAACATGGGATCTGGGGTTTGCTCTCTGAGGGCACTTCTGTCCCAGGAGCCGTCCCTGGACTTGGGTTGCACCACTCAGTGATGATGGGGAAGGGCAAGAGGAAGTAGTGAGGGGTTGTGAGTGCAAGGAGTCATCTGAGAAACCAAGAGGAGAGGGATTTGTGTGAGGGGTAACTGGTAATGTCTGGGAAATGTGTAGAAAAAGTAGAGAAATGCTAAGTGGGAGGCTGGGCTGCCCTTTTTACATCCTTGAGTGATATCTTTGCTAAAATCATCTACAACTGACACAGTGAGCATTTTCACATGTCCTGCTGTCTGTTTTGGTGACTTGCTCTTCCAAACAAAATACACCTCTTCCTGCTGCTGCACAAGCTGATACTTGGGATCCAAGCTGACAGTTCCTCTCCAGAGCAGGAGAAAGAGCCCCCAGCCCAGGTGGGCAGGGCTGGCCTCTTCTTACAGCAACAGTCCAGAATAGCAGCCTGGAAGAGCTGTTCTCAGAGCTGCTCACTGGTGTGCTGTCCTCTAGACACTCACAGCTGCCCCATCTCCTTTGTTCTGTGACCAAAACACAAGGGATTTATTCTTGGCTTAGGAGCCCTCTGTAAAACTCTGTGAGGCCTGAAGCAATCCACCACTTTTCAGTTTAAAGTCATTACTGTGGGTTGTTGTTCTTTGTCTCCACTGGACAAGTTTCAAATGTGATGTTAAAATCACTTGGGGGATAGTACAGTGCACAGCTGATAACGCTGGCTTTGCATGGATTTCTGTAGGTGAGCTGGTGCTGCTGCTTAAAAAGAATCATCTGTTGCTGTCTTGATGCAGAGATTTCCTTTTCCCACCTGACCGGTGTGTGCTGAGGTTGGCATGAACAGGCCAAGGAGGCACGATGGGTCAGTTGTCCTGGTTTGAGAATTTGGTACTTGTTTCACCTTGTTCTAGGTGTCTTTATGCCTTTTTACTGCCTCATAATGAAATCAGGAATTGTTGCTGGCTCATGCATATAACAGCATTTCTGCTCCTTCCACATAGAAAGTGTGAATAAATGTTGCACTTTTTTTCTTTCTACAAAACTGGGAGATGCTGATTTTTTTTCAGGCCAGTCAGCTAAATGGTGTACAGGAAAACTCCATGGCCTACACAGTTGGCAAATTCCAACCACCTCTGAGTTGTGACTGTAAAAAAATCTTGGTACTGAGCTATTTCCTTCTGTCACATTATTCTGTGCACATCTTCAAAGGGTAGAATTTATCCTATGGTAGGTGGATTGTAAATTTAAAAAGCAGTGAGCCTCTATTTTGGTCCTGATCTATATAGATGAATATCCCCGTGGTAAACAGTGGGAGGCTCTGTGGGAAGCTGCTCTGCAGGAGCCCTCTGGGTCTGTCTGCTCTGCTGTGTGGGCAATCCTGGCACTGCAGCATGCACAGGAGCTGAGAAGCTGCCTGAAACACGAGTCTGGAGCTGTTTGTCACAGGCAACCAGAGCATTTCAGCTTTAAATGCAAAAACATCACTGCAAGAAAACTTCACTCTGATATGAAATGGAAACACATTTCACTAACAGTTCCTGTTTTTTCTGTGCTCTGTTTTTGGACAAAGGCAAGGGCTGGTGACAGACAAGATGCCCCTGAACGTGCTGATCGAGCGCTTCCTCCCTCTGGAGTACCGCAAGCTGCTGATCCCGATTGCAGTGAGTGGAAATAAAGTGATCCCCTGCAAGTGAAGGGGCAGGGATGGCCCTGAGGGTGGGAAGGTGGCCTGCTCCATGTCACTGCTCTGGGTGGTGCTTCTCCACACCTCGCCAGGCTGCCAACAACTGCTGGATGTTCTGAGTGGAGGCAGCTTGTGCTGTGGCCACCACCCCACCCTGCTGCTTCTCACCAGCCTTTGTCACAAGTAATTTGTCTATCCATATTTTTATATGTTACCTTTCAATACTTGTACAGCTCTGATAAATAAAACGATACATGTGTTTTTTGTGATGCCAATGCTGCTTATGCCAGTGAGCTGAGAGGTTCCTGCATTGTGGTGTTCAGAATGTTGCTAGGAGGCATTTAGCTGTGTTGGTGCTCTTCATGCCAACCAGGTGTCTGTGTTTGACACATCTGTGTGGCTCCTGTGGCTCTGCTCCCAGTGGGAGCCCTGGTGCCCCTTTGTTTTGCACTGGTGTTCCTGTACAGGCAGGTGCTGCCTGGAGAGCTGGTGCATGCTGTGCTCCTCACACAGGGAAACAAAACAAAACTCTTGTGTGTGATTGTACTGCTTCCACGGAGCCTAAACCTCACTAGGAATGAGATCTGACACAGCAGAGGGTGCCAAGGAGAGTGACTTTGTAGAGCAGTTCCAGAGCTGGCCAAGACCAATGCCGGTTTCAGAGGCATGGAGATGAGTATTGGACTTTCTCTTCAGTGTCCTCCTGGGCAGTCAGTGTGACACGAGGTGTTTCTCCCCAGCCTGAGGCTGTCCTAAATCCTGCTGCAAGTATGGATCCTTCTCCCTGGGTCATGCTGTGTGTGCAGTATAGCTTCCTCAAACTGCAGCCACATGGAGTGTACTCCTGGAGATCCAACCCAGCTCTTGACAGCAGGAACTGGAAATTAAACAGGTTTTGCACCACATTAAAGGACATAATGGCCAATAGAGTTAAAATCTCTTCAGCAGGCACTGCCAATCCAAAGGGCAGGCATTTTTCAAGGATTTTTTTAAAACGTAATTCCGTTAATACAACCAAGAGCATTTTTTGCTGATACAGTGTGACTGAAACATTAGAAAGAAAAGGGTCCTGTGAGGAGCTCTGCTGGGAGCAGTGTCTGCACATCCTCCATGGATGGGATTCCCTTCTCCAGGCAGAGTTCACTTTCTTCTCGCCAGAAGGTGCAGCGTGACAAGGGGAGGAATGGAAAGAGGGAGACAGTGCTTTGTGCCTGCTGCCTGTCACGCTATTGCGCTGGCATTGGGTTTGGATGTTCCACAGGAATTCTTCAACTCACTGGAGCCTTTTCCTTGGGCAGAGTGTGTTCCAAACAGCTGATGCCTGTTTGGCAGCCTGGACTCTCAGAGCTTGTAATTTTTTTGTATCAAACTGGCTTGAATGGATATCTAAATATATGTATTATAACATACATGGTCTAAATATGTTACTATATAAATATTCTCTCAAGGAAGGGAGAGTCATTCTGTCAAGAGCACCTTGTGTCAGACGTGTAACTTCAGTTGCAGGGCAAGAGAATGCAGCTCTTGCCTGAAACAGGTCTCGAGTTGCTCCAGCAGTCATGGCTTTGGAATGATGACAAGGGCCTGTTTATTGCCATGGAGACATGGAAAAAGAATGGAAACATCGAATAGCGTGTGTCATAGGCAGAAGAATGAACGGAAGTATCCTGTTTTTCTTCCTGCAGGCCCTGGCTTCACAGCAGGAGTCAAATTTTGTAGTGTACTCACAAGGCATAATTGTATTAAAAAAATATATATGTATAAATACAGGCAAGGACTGTACAGCCGTAGGGATCCGCTGTGAGGTGCAGCGGGTCAGCCGGGATTCCTCCCGTGTGCCGGTTGTGCCCGGGTCCCGAGCCTGTGCCCGCTTCGTTCCTCAGCCCCGCTCCCAACGTGGCGCGCGCGCTCCGTTTACGCGTCGCCATGGCAACGGCCACGCCCGCAGGACCCCCTCGCGCGCCGCCATAGCTGCCCACGCAGCGCCTGACGCGCGGGCGCCGCGCGGCGGCCGAAACCGGCCCGTGAGCGGAGGCGACCGGCGGGCGCCTGCAAGCGCGGGGCGGCCCTTGGTCTCCGCTCCTGCGCGGAGCACGCTGGGAATGGGAGTCTCGCACCGCACGGCGCTGACGGGAGCAGAGCGGAACGGGGACACTGTTCCCAGCGTGCAGCGCGCCGAGGGGGGACGGGGCTTTGCGGGCTCCACCTCCCGGGAGTTGTAGTCTCGGCGAGAGCCAGGGGCGAGCGGCCGCGGGTGACGCGGACTGCGCTTCCCGTCGGGCGGCGCGGCCCCATTGTGGGCACGNGCCTCTACCCCGCGGTCAACCAGGACGAGACGCCGCTGCCGCGCTCCTGGAGTCCCAAGGACAAGTACAACTACATCGGCCTCTCGCAGGNGGGTCCGGTTGGGCTGCTCGGGCCGGGCCGCCGGGACTCGGGAGCCGAGGCGCTGGGGAGCCGGGGGCTCTCCCCGGCCGAGTGTGTGGCCTTATATAACGCTGTGCAGTGTCGCTCGCCCGGGCCCGGTGCAGCCAGTCCGGCTGTTTACTCTGTCATCCTGCTCGGAGCCCAGCCCAGGGCTCGGATGGCCCCGAGCCGCTGCGTAACCGGGGCTTTGGCTTCTCGGGTTTACACCGAATAGCTGCTCACAGACTTGCAGTGTGATGTTTTCCTTGCTCGCTATTGGAGCCGTTCTCCCTACCCACCCAGCGGAGAGCTGATTATTCCTTCTCCTGCCTGGCTAGTAAACACTGATGTCATTCCCCTCTTGTGTAATCATTTTTGTCTTCTGTCTGTGTACATTGGTCTTCAAATTATATCTGTGGGGAGGGGGAGAGGTGGTGCTGAGAGTCTTTCTCAAAAACTTCGTGGTGAAAACAAAGGGAAAACGGAAGTGCTTGTGCTGTAGGAATTGTTCTTGGTGGCAGTGCAGGGTTGTATATGCTGGTTCTCTGGAAAGTGTGCTTTAAATGGCTGGCTCCGTGTAGAAACAGATCCCTGCTGGCTTCAGATAGTGAGGTTTTAGATCAGTATGTGTGGGAGGCCAGATCCCCTCAGTACTTACATTTCTGTTCTTTCTTAGGTCACGGTAAAAATCACAAAGATGCTGCCTCGGTCAGGGCCACTCACCCCATCCCTGCAGCCTGTGGCATTTATTACTTTGAAGTGAAGATCGTCAGTAAAGGTAGAGATGGGTAAGTGCCTCTCTGCAGCTCAGGGGCTGGGGATGTGTGTGTGGCAGCTCTGCTGGACTCTGGCTCCTTTCCGGAAGGGTTCCAGGTCCCGTGGCTGCAGGGTGCAGCAGGCAGGCACGGGGTGGGCAGGTTTTGTCCTCCTGATGAATGATGGAAATGAGGTGGAATGCCCTGGAAGCAGAGGCACTGGCACAGCTGTGTCCTGAGCTCTTGGAGATGGGCACTTCTAAAAAAATTTTCTGTCAGCTGGGGGTCTCTGGTGCAGTATGCATTAAAATAGGTTTTCTTCTTGCTGGCACGGTCTGGTCACTCTGATTTCTGGAATTATGATGTCTCAGAAGTGAAGTCAGGGAGAAGGGAGGAACCTTGACCTTAATTTTGGGCTGCTGCAGTGGTGTTGATGAGGTGAAGAGTACTGGAGCATTGGGGAAAGCAGTAAAGGGGCGTTTCTTATGAGGCTGGAGTCCTCTTGTTAACTTGGATTTAATTTTTGCTCATGATGAAGGTGTCAGTCTGCTCTGTGTGGATGGCCTTGGCATTGTTCATTGTTACAGGATGACTGTGGCCGGAAGGGAAAGCCACCCAGGAGGAGGGGATGGGTGTAATTAATTAATCCAGTTCTTCAGGAGTGACATTTGAACTCTGACCACTTTAAGGGCTGTGGGGAGGGGCAGCAGATGTTCCTACTAAAAACCAAATGAAAGTGACAACTTGTTAGGGTTGAATTTTTTTGCTGTCATTGTTGAACTGAGAAGTGGCCTACTTGTAAAGGGACTTGGGAAGGATCTCGGGTTGTGCTGCATTAAGGCCCTTGATAATTACTAGGTTATCTGCAAAGGTGGATGCTGGGCTGAATTCTTCATAAATGCAGGGAAAAGACCATTCTTATTCCTTCATTTCACTGGCCTGGCTGTTAACTGCTTGTCTGTTTTGAAACACTGCCCTTGATTAGTTTATGTAACTGCTAAAACTGAAATAATTTGCAGTGAGCTTCAAGACAATTTTCCGAAGAAATCACATTACAAAAGGTCACTGAACAGCACTTAATCCTTACTGCAGTCCAGATCAATCTTAAAGGGAGATAATGGAATTTTCTGCTTGTCTCCCAAGATCAGAGTTTTCTGTATTAATGATCTGTTGTTTTTATTGTATTCTGTAATTCCACTGACCTTCCAGCAGTAATTCCAAAGGGACAGAACCATGTGTGTTAACACAGCAACCTGAACAGGAGCTGCTGATAGCTCTGATCTGAGGTCAGGGCTGGGGTGAGGCTTTGAGAGCCTCTCTGATGTCTCAGCCATTCCTGTGCCTTGTTTTTCTTTTGCTGGTAGAGACAGATCCAACTTTTATCTTGCACAGGGTGGTGCTGGGGATTTGTGGTTGTGAATTTCCACTGTAGCTGCTGCCTGGCTGTCACTTGAGAAGGTGCTTTTGTGTATCTCACCTTTAATAGTTTGAATTGTTCCTGCTGGAGGCTCAGTGTGTTGTACCAGTGAACTGTGGCAGGGATCTCTCCTGAGGAGGCTCCCCAGTGTTTATTCCATCATGGTGACTTCAGTTTAAAGGATTGAAGGTCCAGACATCTAACAAAGGAATTGAGGGAATGAAGTTTTCAAGCAGTGTGAGTGGCTAAGCCTGTCCCTAGGAGCAACACTGGAAGCTCTTTAGCAAGGGGAGAGGAAGAGGAATCCTTCTGAGCTCGTTTTCAGGATGGGTATTTCAGTCTCTGCCCTGGAGCTGCTTATTTGATTTCTGTGTGAGGTAGTGAGGTAAGGATGTGAAGTTTTTGCCTGTGTATCTCTTTCTGGAGTTTGTGATGGCATTTCACATTTAGTTTTAAAATGTAAGTCATTTGGTTTCAAAACGAGATTTACTCAAGAAAGGCTTTGGTGAAGTGAATTTCAGGAAGTGTTGAGGAGTCTGATTTTGCTCAGAGCTGATGTGTTTCTGTGCTCAGCATTGTTAGTTTAGGGCTCTGCACTCTGGTTAGATACTGACACTTGCAATGAACAGCAGAATCTAAGGTTTCAGATAAGAAATGGGATAGAAGCTCCCAGTGGCTCTTAATGGAGAAGTAAGAATCCCAGAGCTCACACAGTGCCTTTTGCAGCCTGCCAAGGGATGTTGCCTGTGTGTGACATGCTCTGCTAAGAGGCTTCTTGAACTGGCATCAGGCAGTGCCATTTTGGATTGGTGATGTCACTGTGGGAGAGAAACCTGAGCTGTGGACATGACTCAGGTGTCAGGACCACCTTTTTAACTTCTCCCCTGTTTTTCATTGGACTGAGGGGATTTTAAACCAGTATGCTCTGGTTCTCTCCTGTTTTCTGCCACCACATCATATCCCAGCAGTCAAAACACACATCCTTGCCTCCCCCTGTTTTCCAGGCTGAGAAGTCCTGTGCTCAGCCCAGGGGAAGAGGCAGGGACTGCAGCAGCACATACACAAGTTGCTTTGCCCTGCCACAACTGGTAGAAAAATTTCCTCTTCTGCACTGCCTTGTTTCTCCTGTATCTTAATGCTCCTGCCCCAGAAAGGTGCTTTTGTTAAAGAAACAAACAAAATTATTATGAAAACTCTGCCTTTGCCATAATTGGACTTTTCTGCCTCAGCATTTGTAAAATAATTTACTGGTGGATATTTCAAAGCAAGTACAGCATCTAAAAAGTCCATTTCGTGTATGTAAGAAACTTTTGAGACTGATCAGCTTTCCTTAGCTTTGGATCTTCACTGCTTATGAGATAAAATAACATTCCTTTGCAATGGACAAGTGTGATTCAAACTTACTTTTAGCTGAGTGACATTCTTTTATCCTGGTAGATTTCATTGTAATTGATAAGAGGTCACGTTTATTTACTGTGGGGTTTTTTGTTTGTTTTTTTTTTTTTTTTTTTTTTTTGCATTTTTTTTTTTTTTGTGCAGTTTTGTTTCGGTTTTTTGTTTTGGTTGTTTTGGGAGAGGGGAAGCTGCCAGGATACCAATGAAAAATTGTCTTGACCAGGTTTCTAGGTAACATGGAACAAATCAGATCAGTCAGTTGGTTGAGGGGGGAAAGTGTTCTTATCCTCGGAGAGCAGAGGAGAGCTTAGTTTGCAGTCTCTAGTGCCAGCCCTCTTGTCACCTCCTTGTCTGTGCTGAGCACACAGGGAGTGGTTCCACAGCACTTTGGGATGATGTATGTCAGGGCTGAGGGATTCTGCCCTTGCATTTGCTGTATGTTTCTGCTCCCTCCCTCATGCAGACACGCTGCTACCCTGTCCTTTGGTGAGCTGGTTCAGGGAGATAACCAGTGGAAAGCTGGCCAGAAAATAATGGATGATGATTTCATCTATTGACGTCACTGTCAGAAATTGCTCCTTTTTTTTTTTCTCTTTAAATTGAGGACTACTTTTCAGGGTTCCCTTTAGTAATTGATGGTGAGTCAATAAAGAGATGGCCTGAGCTGGAAGACAAAAGGGGTAGGATTGCAGCAACCCTTAGTTCCATTCAAAGTGTTGTTGAACAGTTTTGTTTTAAGACTTGCTAGTAGTTAATCCCTGAGCCATTGTGTGCTTGTCTCCTGAGTGTTGTCAACTGGAACAAAAGGACAGGAGGCAGTGGGTCACAAGTTGTGGCAAGGGAAATGCCAGCTGGCCATAAGAAAGAATTTTCCTTTGTGAAAATGGTTGTGCACCCGAACAGGATGCCTGGAGAGGCACTGGCATCTCCCTCATCAAATCTGCCCGGGAGAGCCCTCAGTCTGCTGACTGATAGAAGTTTCAGAATTATGCTTTGGGCAGAAGGATGAAGAAAGAATGTCCAAGGTCCCTTCATGTCCAAACCTCTCAGTGAATCTGTGGATGGCTTGCTTCCAGCATTCCTCAGATGAGCAGATTGGCAGAAATGCCTGTGACTCCTCTGTTCCTGAGCTGCCACAAATAACTCAGGCTTTTATCCTGGTGCTGTTTGTAACAGTTCAACCTTAGCTGTATTTGAAGCACTGAACTCTTGTCCTCTGTCCCTGCAGTGCGTGGTTCTGTTTGTGGTGATCTGTCAGCACATCTCACAGCCTCTGTTTCCCCACTGGATGATCTCTGCTTGGTAAACAGGAACAGGGAGAGACTCATCAGGGTAGGGCAGCCAACCCACAACCTAGGGCTGCTGTGACTCAGAAGGACAAGTCATCCTTGTTGTCCTCTTTATGCTGGGGCAAGGTGAGCTGCCTGTGGGTGACACTGCGTGTTCCTGAGCACCAGTTTGGTTTCCTCACTGGTTGTGCCTCCCCCAGCCACGTGCTAGGTTGTGATGGAGTGTGACTGGGGAGGACGTTCCAAAGGCCAGCCCTGATGATGCATGGGTTCTGAATTCTGGCAAAAGTCACCTGTCCTGCTGCCTCCTCTCCATTTCTGCTCCTGGAACAGACAGCCCAGCAGCCTGTGGATTGCCTTTGCTGTATTTCCTGGGAGTGCTTTGGTCTTGCACAGCTGCTTGCTCACCGATACTTCGGTGTGCTGGCATCCTGACCTCTGTGCTGGGGACAGGGCCACTGCCTGCCCATGGTGACTGCAAGCACAGCAAGTGTGCTCTGTGGGCAGAGGAGGTGCCAGGGGACCCAGCCCTCTATACCAGGGCAGAGGACTTGGAGCCACCCCAGGAAGCATCTCAGCATGGCTTTTCTTCTTGCTGTGGTGCATTCTTGTGTGCCAGCACTGGTGACTGTAGTGAGCTCAATTGTGCTCCCAGTCCTTTTGCTGGATCAGTACTTGAAGCAGTGATTCCTGTGTTAGGTGGAGACCCAGAAAGGCAGGAGAGGGAAGCTGGAAAGAAAAAGCCTCAGGGAATTCTGGTATTGCTCTTCCAGCACCATTGCACGGTTGCTTTGAGCTGTGCGGCCTGTTGTCCAGAGATGTTGGTCAGCACTGGCTTGGGTCAAGGACAGTCTTCTGGGAGAGGGAGAAAAGAGTTCTTTGAGGAGAACTCTTTTTGGCTGAAGAGCTGATCGAGCTTAGTCCATACCATAGTTTATTTAAAATCTTTCATACACAAGTGCACCATAAGCCAGACTTAAAAATAGCTTAGTTTCTCTCTGACTGAAAAAGAAAAATAAAGGTCAGATGTGTTGGTTGGTTGCAGTCTGTACATTAGTAACAAATCATCTGCCCCTTTTCCTTGCTTATGTTTCTCCTTGCCAACTTTCCATTTCTCCTCAGCATATGGTGAGTGTGATGGCTCTGTGAAAAGCCTTTTGCTCGTGCTCTCTAATGAGTTCCAGATGCTGACAGAGGCCTGTCCATGGAGAGCTCTGACAGCATTGGCTGCTTATGCTCAGACACCTTGGAGTGCCCTGCCTGTCTGGATGTGGCTGTAGGGAAGGATAAAGGATATTCTATGGGAACTGAGGATTTCTTGTGTGATCCCTGATTTGTCACTGGTAAGCCTGTAAATAATTAATTTCCTCCCCCCTTTTTATTTTTTCCATCCTGGTTTCCAAGAATCCAAAACCAGCACAGAGAGAAGGTTGTTCTGATTGCAGGTAGGTCTGCTTGTTTGAATTTATGCTGTTCTGCAGACACCCATTTAAATGACCCAACACATAAATAAAGCCCCCAAGTAGATTCCATAAACAGTTCCTGCCTTGTTCCCATTTGCAGATTGCCCAAGCAAGTCCTTCTTGCTCAGCTACCAGCTGTGCCTTGGTGCTCTCAGGTGTAGAGACTCATTTTCTGCAGAGATTTCATGTCAACTGATGACACCTGATGCAAGTTATTATTTCTTTGTCATTGTTCTGCTACACTCTTCCAAGAGGGAATAATATTGAGAGCAGCTTTTCAGTGTAAAGGAGTCATGAGGTTGGAATAGCTGATTTGCAGTTGATAGCTTTTTTAATCCCTTTCTTTTTTTATCAATGAAGTGGAAATTTAAACTGAGTGTTTTATAGCGGTATTATGGGCCATCCGTTGTAATAGTTGAGTATCAATTTATCATTAAAATAATCTGTGAAATAAGGCAATGAAATGGAAGCAGTGATGGTGCTATATGATTTTTCCACTTGTGATGTGTGGATTTAGGTATGTCTGAGGTCTGAGATTTCCTGGATTTCAGACTGTGATAATTATTTTTCTTGTTGGGGTTTTTTGTTCAGCTTCATATGAAATTTTGCGCAGTAAAGAAGAAAAATTTCAGGAAGGTGTTATTTTTGTTTGCTTATTTTTTCATCCCCCCTCTCTCTGGTATTTCTGAGTATCAGTTATAGAAAAGGTGAGAATGTGACAAAAGCAAACTCTAACAAAAATCAACATCTTTAGAATATATGTAAAAACATTACTATGCTCAGTTCTTCAGAATATGTTTGCAGTTAAATCACGGAATGATGGGAACTAATTATTTACATATTCTAGGCTTGGAGATCTAAGGAATTCTGTTTAATAATTAACTTTTGCAATCTGGATAACTTTTATATAGGGAAAATCTTCTTTCACTTGAGAAGCCTCGAAATGATGAAATGCTGAAGAATTTATCATCCAGTGTGAAGCTTTGACTCTCTTTCTTCAGCTCTCCACTGAAGCTGAATTGTGTTAATTGTGTTATATCAACTCTGTAGCCAGATTAATTTTTTTAATTAATTTTCTAGCAATGGGATTTACACTGTACCTGTGATAGAAGACTGGATCTCTGTTTCCACACTGCAATCTGCCTGCTTGTTTACAAGTTGTTTGTATTGATGCTCTGGTCCACATGAAGCCTTTGTCCCTTGTTGTGGAGATGTCAGTGTGTAAAGATCTGTGAGTTCAGTGTGTGGTGCTCACCCCAGCTCTGACTCTGCTGCTGTTTAAAGAGAAAGTGTTCTTATTCCACCAGTACATCTCTCAAAACTTCAGGTGTTACCTTTTCTCTGAGATATTTTCCACATAATTAATCCCCCCTCCAGATCTTATGGAAATATTGCAGCTACTTCTTTCTGTAATTTCATTAATTATTAGCAGGTAAATCCTCTTTTCATAAGAGTTGTTACCATCCAAGCCTAAACCAGAGGAAATTATCCTGTAAGGATGTGAGAATACCCCTTAAGAGACATCTAGCTGGTGGTGGAGTGTTTTCTGATTTGGGTATTGCATTTATATTGTTCCCCTTGTTTTTCAGAGGAACAAACAGGGGCTCAAGGTGCAGGTCAGTCTGTTTTATGATGGACTGAAATGCAAGATTAGTCACCAGAATGAAACAGTCTTTAAATGACTTGCCCTCTTTTGGATGCCTTTCTGTTAGATATTGGTGGTAACTCTTAGCATCTTGTTTTACTGTTTTCTAGCTTTGCTCATGGCAGAAAAAATGTTCTGTTATTTAGACTGGCAATCAAACCATCTTAAGTCCATTCAGTCTTGGAAACCTGTTTAACTTCCCTAATATATTTTCAGTGACTATGAGCAGTGCATTTGGAAGTGAGGTTTGTTAATCAGCAGGACAACCTGAACAAAAATCCTACTTATTCAGTTGGGTGTAACCAGAATAAATAATCAGAGAATGAGTATCAGTAATGCTTTGTGCTGTTCCCAGACTTTAGGCACCATTTGCCACCGAGATGGTTTGTGTGTGAACTTTGTTTGGTATCAGCTGACAAGTCAGCTGCCAAGAGTGAAAAAAATAATAAATTGGTGGGACACCTTTGCTTCAGCTACATTTGCATTTGACCACAGGGCTGGGGTTCTCTTGGATGTGGTGCTGCTTGGGGTTGCAGTTGGAAAAACTGGTTATTCCTGACAGATTTTAGTGGTGATTTTACCCTGGTGGTGCTCACATTGTGCCTTTCTTTCTTAAATGGTCCTCAGGTCAAGTCTTTGATTCTGTATTTTCCATCTTTCAGTGTTCCTGCAAACACTGTTAATCTACATCATCAATCTTCCTTTCCTGAGGGTAGCACAGACAAGGGGTGGGTTTGGCCCTTCTTACAGCTGGCAGATACCAGTTGAACGTGATCCTAAAATTGGAAGGGAGCTGGGAATATGATACCTTGGTCTGTCAAAAATAGCTTTTCATTTTTCCTCTGTCATTTTGTCACTAATTACTCATAACCACCCTGAGAAGATGTGTTACCAGATTGCTGCCTCTCAGTTTTGTCCTGCTCATTCACCTTCCCTTCCACGATCTTCAGCTTTTAAGGATTCTCTGCTTTTCTAAGGGCAGATGTACAATGGACTCCTCATTGCCTCAGGATACTTGTAGTTGTTTTTAATGAGCTTTTAAAATTTTATTTTCTCCCCTTTATCCCCTTCTTTTCAGCCATGTTATTTGTCTTTACTGACCTCTTCTTGGGGAATTGGGATTCTTCCTGGAACCCATCAGTGCTATTTCTGAAGCACCGTCACAGAACAGCACAATATGCACAAATAAAACCAGAACCACTTCCACTCTAGAGATTATATTCCATTATGAAGTAGTTCCAAAATATTTGTTGTTAGACTGAGGAATCAGAGACTGCTGGAATCCAGCATTTTACATGCCATTGGTAATTTTTTTGAACAGATGTAACTTTATTTTTCACTGCTTTAAAATAATGTTCCCCTTCCCCCACCAGAACTGCGACAATGTGGTTTAAAGTGGTGACTTGATAAGGGTTATCATTTCTAGCCACTCTTTAAACCTGGCATGAAGTCAGGACCCACCTCAGACAAGAATGATAGTTCAGAGCTTTGCACAAGAGTCTGTGAAAGTCCCTGAACTGCCACCAGTGTGGTGTATTATTCACCTCTGACTTTAAATTTAGTTTGTTTATTTTAGATTTAACTGTGCATGTTGAAAGAGTAGGGTGCATGATAGCTGGGAGTACAGGATTCCTTACCACAGAGGTGTGGTTATTATAAAAACTGCAGGATGCAGGAAACCTTTGAGTCACAAACCTCTGGAAGAGTGGAACATCCCTTGTTTAACTCGTGCCGCAGTGGGATTGCTTGTCTTTGCCTGAGCCACGTCAGAAAATACCAATCCCAGGAATTTCTACCTCGTGTTAATGTTGGTTCACAACTGAGCAGGGAACAGCTGCTTTACTGGAAGTCATGGCCTTCAAAACAAATTATTTAACCTCTTTGGTCTTAACTCTTTAATGTTTGGACCTTGGTGCCTGTTGGCATCCTTGCCAGTCTTGTTCCAGCCTCCTGTGCTGTGTAGGGTGGGACTGGCTCAGGGAAGAAGAGCTTTGGGCTCGTGGCCATTACCCAGCCAATGTTAAACCAGTGTATTTTTTTCCCCTTTGTTTCCCCAGCTCTCAGATGGGTTGAATTTTGTCTGCCATATGGGTGAACCTCACAGCCACTTGAAAGAAGAGTGGCAGGGATTGTTTCACCATCCTGACTTGGTACCTTTCAACAAGTTAAACAATAAATAGAGGAGAAGCCTGTATTTATTATTTATTACTTATACTGTCTTTCTTCTCCTGGCAGAGCCTTAATAAATCTGCCTTGCTAATTGTTAGCTAATGTTAGAGATGGGTACTGAGTCCAAGTTTATTGGAGAAAACCTTGCAGCTTTTTGGGTAAAGAGATACCTCCTTTTGTTTAAAGTACACTGCTTGTCCAGTGAGGACGATGGGCTAATTGCTTTGTCCCTCCTTGTGCCCTGCCTTTATTTTTTATTTTTCCATGGAGATGTTCTTTGCTCCTGGGATTCTTGAAACTGAAGAATGTAGTACAGGTCTACATGAGTTCTGTTGCTGCGTTCTCCTCTGTTCCCTCAATGAGTTCTTCATTCTTGCACTGGAAAAGCCAAATAGATGCAAATCCTGGAATTTCAGCATTAGCCACTTGCTGTCAAAGGGCAGGTCTGTTCTGAAGTTTCTCTGGTGGGTTCACAAGGATTTTTGTGGGTTTGCTCATACAGAGTAGCTTTAGACTACTCAAAAAAGTTTTCTTATGTTGACTTTTTGGCAGATTCTCTGGGTATCATGTTTATTCTGGAGAAGCATCTTTTGACTCAAAAGAATTGCTTCTCATATGGGTGGATTCCCCTTCTGGGACGAACTATACACAGCCATCAGTGTCTCCTCTACTTCTATGACTCTGTAGTGCTTAGAGCAGCCTCATGAAGAGATCTCTTTGTTTCAGTTTAGCTCAGTCAAATGTTGTCACTCCTGTGAAATAACCTTTCTCATTGTTTTTCAGATAATTTCTGCCCAGTGACAATATATAATTCTTCCTGACTCAGTGCATTTGAGATCTTTTATATCTCTAAGAGTTAAATTTTAATTCAGAAGTGCAGTCATCATTTTGGCTTTCTATATATTTTTCAAGGGAAAGCCTTTTATTGACCGAAGAAAAAAAACAAACAAAAACCATAAACAAAAAAACAACCAAACAAAAAACCCAAACCCACAACAACCAAAACAAACAAAAACCCCTGCAACAAACAAACATATATTATTTAAAAATATAGAGATTTAAAATGCAGCTTTGAAAACATCTGCTGCAGAGTTCACCACCCAAGTTGTCCTAGGAGCCAGAAGTGAATGCTGTCTTGTTTCGATGTCACTGTGCTGGAGCAGCTACATGTTGGTGTTTACTGCTCAAGTACTTGGAACTGGGAAGGGACCCAAAAAGTTTTGTGTCTTTGAGCTTAATCTTAACCTAGAAGGAAGAATCCTGGGAATACTGCTGGCTGTGTGTGGAGCCAGTATCTCTGGACATGAGAGCTTTTTACCAAGGTGCTGCAATTCTTCTGCTGAGGCCAAGGAGAGGCAGAGAGTGGATGGAACAGGCAGAGCTGATGTTGTGGCTGGTGCTAAGTGGGGTTGATTCAGTCACATTTTCTGAAGCAACCAGTACTGGGCAGGGCTGAGGTGGAGTAGGAGTGTGGAAAAATTTGGTGCTATGGTAACTGCCGAGGCTGCTGGTGAGTGGAAATAAGACTCTCCTGGCTGAATCACCAGCATGTGTCTGCGTTTATTTTTGTCAGTCTGCTCTATTTGGAATTGGGCTACTGATGCAGCAGTTTTGAAGCTTCAGATTAGGTGTGGTGGGCAGTTCCAAGTATTCAGTGTTCACTGGTGAGAAGATGGTTTTAGGAGGTCACTTTTG
This sequence comes from Bombycilla garrulus, assembly GCA_013400315.1. Classification (NCBI taxonomy): domain Eukaryota; kingdom Metazoa; phylum Chordata; class Aves; order Passeriformes; family Bombycillidae; genus Bombycilla; species Bombycilla garrulus. The sequence continues at coordinate 92,413 of VXBU01019648.1, read as the reverse complement.
CTTAGCTTTGCAGATTACCTATGATGGATAATGGATATAAATGTATTATTACCCCCCAAATTATGTTTTTCTCAGTTTGAGACTGGGTGCTGACTGAGTCGGATGCCTCCTTTTTTTTCTTCTTTTTTTTTTTTAATTTTTTTTTTTAGGAGGCTCTTTTAATCTCTCAAAAAGGAACTCCAGTTAAAGGATACCCCACAGGGAGTCTGTCCACACATGATGGCCTGAAACCAGGAGTGATACAGACAGCCAGGCCATAGAGATTTATGCTGACTGACACTGAATATCATAATTCATTATTTAAAAAAAAAAAGGCAATGGTTTGCTCTTGATGATGCCCACAAATACTGTTTAACTAGTATTGCATTTGTTGCACACACAAAACTGATTAGGAACATTTGGAATTGAGGAAGTGAGAAGCTGTTCTGCACCAAGACGTTCAGAAAGCATCTGGTGCTTTTGGGGGTGGTGGAATTGAAGATTAATTTTTTTTTTCTCCCAATTTTCAAGAGAATAGAGTGATTTTTTTATTTTTTTTTTCCCTCCGAGGCTTTATTGATCTTAAATCTCATTTCACACATTACTTCTGGTACATAAACTGATTCTAGATGGGAAAAGCAAAGTAGCACTTTCTGAAACAAAACCCAGCAGTCATGTCTGTGACAATTTGAAGTTCTGGATATAAGCTGTGGGCTGTGGAGTTGAAACTCAGGCATGGTGAGGGAGTCTGATTTTATTTTAGGTTGTCTGCAAATTCTGTCTACAGTTCTACAGCCACTATGGTCTTATTTTTAAGGTTTTCTTGAGCTTTAAATGGGAGCAGAAGCTGAAGAGCAAAAAACTGTGAACCAGGAAAGTTTGTGGTCATGTTCTTTTTTTTTTTTAGCAACATGTTTCCATGGTGTTGTGTATCTAGATTAAAGTGTAATCTTAAATTTAGAATTTGTGGAGTTGTAGTGCTTGCTTTTTATAAAAGTACAAGCTTCCAGTCTCAATTTAAAGCTGTGTTGTCTGAAAATGGAAAGATACTATTGTAAAAGTTTTTGGTTATGTGCATCAGATTTACTGCTGTACACAAAAGAGGGAGGATGAATCTGTGTAGAAAATAATGAAGTTAAGCAGGATAAGCCAAAGTGGGTGATGACCTGTTTTATCAGAGTTCCACGGTTAGGTTATTTCCTTTAATTTCCAGTGTTTTCCTTGGTGTTGCCACCCTTGTGGTGCAATACAGCGCAGAGACCCAGCAAGGGTTGGGGACAAAGGGCACCCGTGGAAGTGCTGCAGCTGGGATTGCAGTGAAGCTGTGCCAAGGCTGCCTGCAGAGGTGTCCTCTGTGTTCAGTTCTGGGTCTGTTCCTGTCAGCAGCAGCAGATGTGGAGGCAGAGGAGCAGAGGAGCACCCTCAGGCAATCAGGAGGGATGGAGCTGGCCCGTGGCCCATGCCAGCAGTGTGTGATACTGAAAGGAAGGAATCTGACACCACCACATGACAAAGTGGCCGCAGTTCCAGGGTGTTTTACCTTCAACTGAGCCAAACAGATCAGGACAGAAGAAACATTCCCTATGCCTGAGGCACGTCCTGCTCTCTGAACAAAATCTGTCACAACCAACAAATCTGGGAGGTCTGGAATTTGGTGATGTGAGCTGGTGAAGGTGGTGGGGAAGGTTCTGCCAGAGAAGCAGAATGTCCTGCTCCTGGACAGGTCTTTGCTGAGTGTTTCAGACCTGCCAGTGCCAGGATGAGCTCTCTGGTGTTATTGCTTCAGGATTAGATGGTGCTTTTGCATTGAGTTGAAGCAATTGGGTGCTTTGAATCACAGCTCCCCTCAGGCCTGAGCAGTTGGCAGAGGTGGCACTTGTCACTGCTCTCATAGAGCTGAGTGCAGCTGTGGCTGCTTGCAGTAGTTGGAAAAAAACACATGGCCAAACCCACCATATAATAAGGAAATCTCTGTAGCAGCAGAAGACTCCAGACTCAGTAGAACTATAGAAAGTGAACAAGAACTCTCTTATCTGCAACTGCACTAAGAAGGTGGCAGAGAAGAGCTGGAGCAGAGTCTGCAGATATAGGGGAAAGTCTTCCATATTGTGCCTGGAAGACTGTAAAAATATCCCCAAATTCAGTTTCTTGCAGATGCGTGTGTGTCAGATGACACTGTGAGGCTGAATTTTTAGATGCCATAAATGCCTGCTGTGGAGAGGCTCTCGTGAGTCAGGGGAGCTCATGAGGATGTAACTTCTGACTCGTGCTCTGAGCAGAGCAGGAAATGTTTACAGTAAAGGTGTGTTTACAAGTTCTCTTCAGCACTGACCATAATCACTCATGTTTGGTATCCTTTAAAAAGCATAAAAGGCCCCCAGACCCTGCCACTTCACCGTTCATCCAAAAACCCCACCACACAACTACAAAAAAAGCCAGAAAACAAACCTTATAAATTGAAGAAGCTAGTTTAAGAAGGGATAATAAAATCTGAAGAGATGATACAGAGACTGTTTAAGAAGACATTTTATTGGAAGATCAGACTGTTAACAAAATTAGACACAGGGATGAAAGGCAATAGGGATACACAACCCAAAAGTTTAAATCTTATTAAATGAGAAAAATTGAAAGAACAGATTTCTAAGCTTAAAAAACCATAAGGTTGACCATAATGAGTTGAGAGACATCTGGGATAAAGGTCTGAAATTTTAAAGGAATACTTTTCCTTCCCAACACATCAGGGATGGGAAGCAAGCTGGAATCTATAAAACCAGGAGATAATGCAAGAGAACTTTTTATGAGGAACTCTGAAAACATAGGAATGTTTAGAGGCTCACAAAGGCCAGTCTTGTGCTTCTAAAGGATTGTCATTCTGAAGTAAAAGAGTTAATACAGCAACAGTGTCATTTGTCAACAAAACACAGGCTAATCTTTGTTTTTAAATGATAATCTGGTTCCTGTTGAAGGAATAATACAACAACCCATAAAACACAGGAACAGATTATTGGGGTTATCTGGTCTTCATTCAAGAGTTCTAAAGAGGGAAATAGCTGGACTGTGGACTCTGTGGACTATGGAGTGTGACATTTAAAAAGTCTTGATTCCAGAGAAGAGATGTGTGTCTGGGTTTTCTTTTTTTTCCCCAAGGGATCCAGAGGAATGAGATCACATAGTGCTTTCTGTAAAGTCCCTTCCATCCCTGAGATCTCTGCATCAGAGCAGAACCTTCCTTGGCTGCTTTTCTTGAAGTGAACACGAGGTTCAGGAGCTGAAGGGCTCAGGGTGGATGTGCCAAGCTGTCCCCACAGCATGTGCAGTGTGTGAGTTCATCAGCAACCAGTCTTTCCTGGATGATCTCATCTCCTGGACCACGAAGAAGAGAGCTGGGTTTAGCTGGGATGATCACATCAGGACGTGTTGTACATGTGTGGCTCAGGGAGTTCTATTTTCTCAGCGTGGTCCATATCCTCCTCTGTGCACTGCAAGCTGAGAGTTTGCTGCCTCTTTGTCCTTTCTGAGCAGAGGAAGGAAGCTGGTGCACTTCAGAAAAAGCATGTTTTTAAAAGAAGAGATTGGTTTATTTTAAAGCTCTCTAAAACTGGGCTTCAAGGATTTGAAATCCAGAAAGTCATGCTACCAAAACAGGGAGTGTACAAGAGAGTTGGCCATGTTTGCAAAAGGGAGGCTTAGGTTGGATATCAGGAAAAATTTCTTCTTGGAGAGGTTTGTCAAGCACTGGAATAGGCTGCCCAGGGAGGTGGTGGAGTCACTATCCCTGGAGGGATTTAAAACATGAGTAGCTGTGGCATTTTGTGACAGCTCAGTGGTGAGCTTGGCAGTTTTGGTCAATAGTTGGGCTCAACAATCTTAAAGGTATTTTTGCACCAAAATAATACTATTTCATGCTATTAGAAAGTTATAGGCTAACATGTGATAAACTTGTAGATCTCTGAGGATTAAAATTTCAGCATAAACAAAAGACAATCAGTTGTTGCCATTTCCATGTGACAGTGACTGAGATGGGGAAGGCAAGGACAGGGAACAGTTTCTGCAGGGGACTTAATGCACATAACATGAGGAAATGTTACTTAGGGGTGAAATTCTGAAGTAATATTTTCATACCTGGTTAATGTTTTATGGAGCAGGTGGCCAGGGACACCACAGGAAGAAAACTGATAGAGTGAAAGAATAGCAGGACACTGCCTCTAGCCTGCCTGGATTCTTACCTTTGCCAGAGCAAGAGCCCAAGAGTTAATTTCAAAGCTCAGTAACCTAAAAATATGGGAGCACGTTGAAATAAAACCTGAGCTGTGCTACCAGAGGATATTAAGAGAATTACAGACCATGGAAATTAACAGAAACAGAAGACACAAAATGAGAATGCGCGTAAGTATTGCAGTAAGGAAGAGGAGACTTTGTGAAGGCTGGCTTTGCCTTAATCTGCTGGATAGGTGCAGAATTATTCTCGTGGGGGCAGAATAAACAATCCAAACTTAATAAAAAAAATGGTCTCTGAGCTGCCACTTAGAGTGCAGGGTCAAGCTGTGTCCCACTTCCATGGAAAAATGAGTTCAGTTCTCATCTGCAGTCAAAACATAAATGGAATAATAGAGATCAGGAGGGGAGGAATAGAAATCAAAATAGAGAACATTGTTATCTGTAATAATCACCTTGGGCTTGTATTGTGTGGTGCTGGTGGCTCTGGTTATTCCCTGCTTCTCAGAGAAGTTACAGAACTGGAAGTGTAGCAGGAGCACTGAGGTAGAGATGAGCTTCCATCAGAACTGAGCAGACTGTGATTACCCAGCCTTGAGAAGAGACCTTTGTGGGGTGGGGTGTGAATCAGTTCTTCAAATTCCTTAAGAAAGTCGTCAGGGAAATGCTTTTCCTCTCTCTTCCAATTAAAAAAAATGCCGATACGAAGAAAATATAGGTTTGGCAGGAATTGTAGTGGGAGCTGTAGGATGTTGCCTTTTCAAGGAGATAACAAAGGTTCAGAAAGTGACTCGTGTAAAATATCTGCTGAACAATGAAAAGGTATTCTTGGAAAGTACAACTGTGTGCTCTGTCCTCTGCGTCCACTATCAGCTATTCTTGGAGACAGTGCATCAGGATACACAGACATCTGTCCTCGTGTACTATATCTGCTCTTAGGTGCTTTTTTACTGTCTTGTTAATCACCTATATAAATAGTTTTTTCTGATATATAAGTAAAAATACGTCACAAATACCAAATTGGAAATTAAATTGCTGATTGTTGTCCAGTCCTTTTCCTGCCAATTAAGAGCTAAAGAGTAGTTGTAGCTGTACACTGGAAAGCTGTCATTTACTAAAGGAGATATTTTATCTTGGATTCAGTAAAAGACATAAATAGTGGAAAATCTTCAGTGATTTTGTCATTCTTAAATAATTTAAGGTTTATTTTAGTGCTATATTTCTGTTGTAGGGAATCTTGTGCCGCGACCGTTCTTTTGCTTGACTGATATTTTGTTTGGTTTTTTTGAAGGTACATGGGAATAGGACTTTCTGCTCAAGGAGTCAACATGAACAGACTTCCTGGTAAGTCACTGTTAAGGTTTGTTTTGATTTACAGTCTGTGTTAAATGTTCATTTGAAATAAAGAATTTTCTTTATATATGTGAATTAGTAAATGTGTGTTTCTATTAATAAAATTGTATTCCTACAATTGTCTTATATCTGCAAGTTTCAGCCTATTGAGTGTTATATTGAGTTACTGATGTTGTCAATGCAGCTGTGATGATTTTAACAGATAATAGAAATTCAAACTAAACTAGTGAACAATGGGCAAGATGATGAGCTTTCAGACAGGCAAACTCTTATTTGTGTCTGAAAAGTAAGTAGGAAAATAATTTTGCATTTAATCTGTATAATCCACTTGACAAAGTTACGTGAAAGAATCTGAAAATGACAGGATAATTGGCCTGTTGTATTGTCTCTCTTCTTTCCTTCGTCCCATTGAAAGACTACAAAAATGTGATGGAGTGGTATTTCCAGTTAATATTGTTAGTTTTCGTTTAAAATATGTGTTTTTGGGTTTGCCTCTAAGTTGCTTAAGTGGCTTCTTTTTAGAAATAAATAATTAGTAATCCTTCTTTCACAATATCCAATTTATTGAGTAAAATGACAATTTCTAGCTATTTATTGACGTAGTGACTTCTATGCCCAAAATTCTTTCAAGTGGGTTTGAAATTGGAAGTTTATATTTGGTAGAAAGTAAATATTTCTTCAGATACTAAAATGAATGACAGCTAGTCAGTGGTGGGGGCTTTTTTGGCCTTGGGTGCTACTTCTGGTGTAGCTGTTTTAAAGATGAAATCTGTGTTCAGCCCTTATTACAGATCCTGGTATCTCAAAAGGAGAATGTTTTGTGAGTATCCCAACGAAAGAACTGGGGGAGAATGGTTTGAATGCTGCCTGTACTTTAAAGAATTTGCATCTTACTGCAAACTATATTTTTTAATAATTATGACAACTGCACCAGTGAGTCCTACTCTCTGTGCACTTTCTCTCCCCCCAGTCCTGATCCAAGTGGGTAGTGTGCCAAAGCAAAGCATGAATCTAGTCCCATCATCTCTTTCCAGAGTTTAAGTGCTTGGAAAAGGGGTTGTTTGGCTATTAATGGAACCTGTTCTATTCAAGAAATGAGTCTGTGGCATGTGTGATGGAAAGATGGGGGTTGGTTGGATTGTGCTTCATTTAGGGTTCTCCTGGGGTCATTACACAGGTGCACACACAGTTCAGTACTAACCTGAGCTGGTGTGCACTGAATGTTTCAGGTGTGCTGTCCTGAAACTGAACAGCCAGTGTTATTTCTTCTTTTTTCTTTTATTTCCTTGGTGACTAAAAATGACCAAGCCACTTCTGATAAATTGCTTTAAAGCCCCAGAGTTACATGGGCAGCATTTGTGGCCAGTTTGAGTCAAAGTGTCTGTGTACCACTGACATTTCTAGAGTGCATGTGATGAACATGGAGTTTTCTTCCAGTGAAATAAAGCAAAAAGTGAACTTGAGACTTGAGATGGTGCTTATTTAGCAGTGAAATGTACAAATTTGATCCTATGAACCTGTTGTTTGTTTGATCACATGCAGATGTTGCTGCCAAGAGTCATTCTGTGGTCATAGTTAGGTCTTTCTCCCATCATCTGTGTAAGAATAACTGCATGACTCTCTATTACAGCTCAATAATTATCTTCATAGCTTTTGGAGAATGATTTTTAAATTTTTTTTTGTATATTGTTCAAGTAACTGAAGTGAGAAACATATTTTCAGGCTTAACTGTTATCAGGTCCTTCACAGCACAGAGTGAGTGAGAGCTCACAAGGAAGTGACAGACTTTGGAGTCTTGACTTGGCTTTGTGTCAGAGTGTAATTTTAACTTTTTGTGACCTGAAACCCTGCCAGGTTTGTCTCTTTAGACCCTTTCTAAGTCACTTCTGCTTCAGCAGATCGATTTTCACTCAGTGTGCTGCCAGGGAAGTGTGTAACCACTGCACGTGGTGTTTGGGAGCCCAGAGCCTGGTACAGGAGCCAAAGTTGATCCCTTTCTTGTTCCCAGTTTCACTGGGGATCTTTGGTGGCACCCTGGGAGTCCTAATTCAAACAGCAATCTTGCTGCTGGGTTCTGTCTCAAACTCCTTTCCCCCCGCAAGGACAAACACTTTGGCCATATCCAGTTCCAACTCAGGGCATTTGTGCTTTATTGCCAAATTTGTTTTGGCTTCGGCCCAGCTGGGTGCTGGTGGGGGTAGTGCTGAGCTTTCTCTGAAGGTTGCAAGTGTGATTGGAGCCACATGGGCTGTGTTCCCTTAACTATCCCTGTCTGCATTGGGAATAGAGACTGCTTTTAATTGGAGAGTTCCCCATCCATGGTGGATTCAGGGTTTCTTTGTGGTGTGCTTTGAAATTCAGTCAGCAGGTCTGAAATAATTGTGGGATTATTATTAACTACCAACTTTTGTGACCCTGACGTATCTTGATTTTTTAAAAAAAATTAAATACATTTAGAGCATTTGCTAATAAGCATTCTGCTTTAAACCAGTGCCCTTTAGTGAAATGTCTGCTCACTTCTTTCCTCACGTTCAATTTTTTTTTCACGTGTGCTCAGCGTTTTGGTATTTGAGGGTGAAATTACATGTTGCAGCTGAACTGATCTAACTCCATGTCATCAGAGGAGAGAAACCAGACCCTTTCCTCCTCCCCACTGCATCTGCACAGTCACTCTTCACTCCTCCCTGCTGCAAGCCTTTGGCTCTGGTAGTTGTCAGCTCAGCCAGCCCAGCTTTCAGGCCAGACAGGAACCTGCCTTCCTCTGCTCTGTTGGGGTTGTGCTGGGCTGGTTCCTTCAGGACTCATGGAACAATGCTCTGACTTGTGCATCCTGCATGTTACATATCTGTGTCCATTATTATTATTATTATTGTTATTATTACGTCCTCAGTCCAGTAAGTTTTTCTGAGCCCTGCTGATAGTGTGTCAGTGCTTTGCTACAGGTTTCACCAAACCTTCATAAAACAGGAAGATAAGTGTCCTATCTCTAATATGGATGAGATTGCACACTGGAAATTATTCTCCCCCGCATGTGATGTTCTGCATTAGTTCAAGTCTTCATGCTGTTGAAAAATAACATTTCATTTGTTTGAGCTCTTTGAGGGTGACCCAGCAGGAGCATGGAGCCAGGCAGAGAGGGAAGGAGGGATGAATCTCAGGTAGCAGCAAGTTCTTCATTCACCTAAGATGTTGTGAAACCACACCCTTAGGCATACCCTGCTTCAGTTTCTTAAACAGCATAGATAGGAGCTGCCCAATCACTTTTAGAGACTCTAAACACCCTCTGGTTAATAAATGACTTGCCCTGTTGTGCAGCATTGTACATGCTGAAGGGAGTGCCAGTTTTCACTCACCATTCTTTGGTTTTCAGAAACACTGGTAATTTTTTTAGCTTGCTTTTCAAACAAAAAGATACTGTTTGGCTTATTCACTATCTGCCTGCTCCAAACTCTCTGTTAAAAGAACAAGCTTTCAAACTCAAGAATGCTTTATAGACTTGAATGAGTGTGCAGCCAGATAAAACAGGAGAATTTGGTGTACAAAAATCTGCTCCCTATTGGGGTTTGGCTTCTGGGTCTGTAGTGCTGTGAGCCAGGTCAGCAAAACCAGAAACATTTTGTCCAGGTGTCCTGAGTCTTTTGTTCAGCAAAAGGTCCTTGTGAAGCGACACCTTTATCTAGACATAAAGATAAAATAGAAATGAGTCCTGGGAATTAAGAATTCCCAATGCTCTCCTCCTCTGTGAAACTCATCTTTCATCCATAAACCAACATGTGGACTGGGCTTTCTATTTTAGCTTTGGAGATCCTTTCCTTTGAATTTTCTTGCTGATGGGTTTCTGTTGACACTTGTAGGTAGGGTTTTATTTTTTCTCATCTTATCTTACATGCTGTCAGAGGAGATGGCAAGCAGAGGGAGCAAGACTCTTGAGGACTCTGTCCTCCTGTTCCTTTCTTTGAGAAGGAAAAGTTACTTGTTTCTTCCTTAAAGATGTTCCCAAGAGTTTTCATGCTGGTGTTCTCCCCTCTGGGAGCAACCAGAGAACGGATTCTGGGTAGGTGTTGTATCATAAAATCTTAGATTGTCCCAAGTTGGAAACGATTCACAGGGATCGTTGAGTCCAGCTCGTGGACTAAGTGAGTAAAATTCTCATGGGAGGATATTATTCCTCATCAGAGTTGGGGATGGGTTTTTGCAGAGGCTCTGTATTTAGATTTTCAAACTTCAATTCCACAAGGCTCTGGCAGCCTTGTGTAACTCTTAAGTTAATCCTTCTACAAGTGGGAAATTCTGCTAAAGTCTTCCAGATTTTCCTTCCATGCAGTTTTAGTTTGCTTTTGGTGGTGTTGTTTTTAGTTTTTTTCTTTTCCTTTTCTATTTTTTTCCTTTTGTTTGTGATTATCATGGAATCTTTCTACTTCCAATGTGTTTAGGGAAGTTTTCAGTTTATGCTTTGGTTTGTCACTTTCGGTGACTCCACTGACGAACAAAGGACCTGTGCTAAAGAACTCGGTCCCAGTGCTAAATGTAGTAATTATACAAGCTGAGACGTCACCAAATCATCTGATCTGAAGGAAATTCAATTATGCATTATTCCAGCCTGACAGGTGTGTGTCTAAACTAGCCTTTCATTATTTTTCTGGCAACTTCTTCCAACACTGTCCTTGTGTTGGAAACTTTTCCTGATGACAAAGCTGAATATCCCATGTAGTTTAGTCTATTCTTGGATCACGTGGAGGTGGAAAATAATTAATTTCTTTCCTCTTTGTAGCTCTGTACATGAAAATCTCTATAACTGCTTTGTGGTCTTTTCTCCAAATCGTACATCCCTGGCTCTTCACCCTTCCCTGTTTGTCAGGTTTTCTTGATTTACTACAACTCTTGTAGATGTTTTCTGAACGTTTAATCACTGGATATATCACAAGCACCAGTATCTTACTTTTTATAGTAAAAGAAAACATAAAAATTCAGAGCAAGTCCAGGAAGTGGCTTTTATCCCATCTTGCAAACAAGGGCAGAGGAGAATCCTTGCCAAGCTTTTACAATTCTTACGGCTTCAGCAGAAATAGGAGGGGAAGAAGCTACATGGTTACCTGGGAAAAGAAGGCCTTTGGCTTCAAGAGCAATCAGCAGAAGCCCTGAAGTATGGGATTAAATACATGAACAGTATGTGGCAAACAAACAGTGAATCAGTCTGCTCTCAGAGCCTCTTGGCTGCATCAGCAACTTGGACACACTGCTTGATTTTCTCTCTTTAGAAGTAATTTCTATTAAGTTTATTTATTTATGCAGCTGATGAAGCTCTGGCTTATAGTACCTTATGGTGTTTGTCCTGCTGCAAAGCTCTTTCAGAACTGTCCTTAAAAACAATTCTCCAAAAAGGCACGTGGGATTTCCCCACAGTGTCATGGCAAGGCCTTAGAGAGGTGTTAGTTACACATGCAGTGAGTCCTTCAGCTGGCTGTGCCAGTTCCTGTCCACAAAATTGCTTGTGCCTCTGGTGCTCTCTAATTTATCCTATCAAACCAGTTTGTGGGGCTGCATGTGAAATGGGTCACGTAATTGGGTTAATAATGATGGGTGGGGGGCACTGCTTGAATCTGGGGTTGTTATTAACGTGGGTCTGTCCACTTGCCTGGTTCATCACACAGGTAATGCAGGTTGAAACAGATCCCTTGGGAAACTTTCTTCTCCCAAATCACACGGTTGACAGTGGTCAGAGGTGATTTTTGATAGAAAGAGATATGTGTTGAAAACCTCAATTAAATTTCCCCCCAGTTAACAGTTATCCTGATCATGGAGACATTTTTACAAAGGAGCATCTTTCCAGGCGTGGTGACTGAAGCTAACCTGGCTGGCTGTGTGTCCCTGAATTTTCATTTAGGCTGAGAACTTCTCAGACTTCACTCAGGTAGTCTTTTTGCTGACTTGACTATGTTTTTACCTGAAAGCGTAATTTGTACCTCCTGGAAGGTCATCAGTATGTTTAGAAATGGCAGGTTTTAGCACTGCACAGTGGAAAAAAGAGCAGAGTGCGTCAGTGTGATGGGTCAGCTCTGGAATTACTGAATCCATTTGTGCAGAATGGATTTTTAGAGAAATTTCTCACCACACGAGAGCTCACCTGGGTGGGTGAAGATTATTGTGGTGCATAGAACAGCGGTGGATAAAAAACATACACTGCCAAAAAAATACATGTTAGAGCAGATTTGAGATTTCTGGCCTTTGTAAGTCAGAGCCCTTTGCATTTATCTACATGAGTCTCTTAGTTTTGGAGAAGGGGTTTATTTATGTAAGTGAATCTCCAGGTTGTCACCACTGCCTGTACTTTTATTTACATCTTTGGTTGTGCTACCCCTGTTTCTTCTAAACTAAACTGCAAGATGCACTCCACAATCACAGTTAGTGCACTCCAGCCACTAATAAGCATTCAGTTCACAGCACAAGGCTAATCAATAAAGCCTACCCAGCCCATTTGAAAAAAAAAAAAAAAAAATTAAAAAATCTCATACTGGAGGAAGTGTCCTGAAACTGGTTGAAACTGGTTATTTCTTTCTTGAATTTGGTCTTATGTACTGCACCATCTGCTATTTTCAAAATAGCTTTTATTTATTTGTTTGTTTATTTACATCAAAATAAATGTCATACTAAAGAAATTAATAAGAAATTTGGGGTTGTTGTAACAAAACAAAAGGATTTCCTTTGAACTTAAGTTTTTACATATTTTTAGTGTTAAGATTTTTATTCCCATATGGAATCAATCTTGTGCTCAGTGTATGTAATATGCTATCATAGGAAAGTAATCTGAGGAGCACTTAATTTTTGTTTATCCTGGGCATACACAACTCATTATATTGTTTCTTTTTTCATCTTCACTCTAAATTCTATGTGTACATGTATTCTTTGTATATTTTAATGGCTGCCCTACTGCATCATATGTTGAAGAATCTGAGTTCCTCTGGCATTACTTAACTCACTATAATTTTTTTTCTTCCTGCTTCTACTCTCTGCAGATCAGCTGAACACCTTTTAAAATTCTAATTTAAAACCACAATTTTTTAAAAATTTGGAATGTTAGAATTCTCAAAATTAGATCATCTTTATTAAAAAAATTCTTTGTGTCTTTGGGAATCTTGGTTGTTTTGTAGTTATGGGTGTGTTTGCCCGTCAATTTCAGCTGAGTTCCACTGAACTGCTCAATTGTCTTCTCATCCCATGTCAGCTTTCTCTTTTTTTTCAATCACATTCTCAGTTTATGTGCTGAGTTCTCCTGAACTGAAAATTCCAGCTTGAGTATTGAAACAGATTTATTGCATGTGCTGTACATTCATTCACATCCCATCTTTGTCCCTTAGAAGAACTGGGAGTTCTTTGTTTCGCATTTTTCAGTTTTTCAGAAATCCTTAATGGGCTTTCTGGCAGAAGCTCTGTCCTCACCCGCTGCCGTGCTCTGCACACTTGGGGTGTTTCCCCTCAGGATCTTATCATGCACAGAGCTGAGCACAGCTTGGTTGGGTGCACGTGTTCCTGGAACATGAACTTGTGCTCAGGGCTGATACTGGCTGAGCTGGTGTGGCACGGGGGGGTTGGACAGATGTGTTAATTCCTTCATGATATGTGCTCAGGGCTGACACCACAGTGATCTGTCCCCAAATGAGGGCAGACCTGACGCTATCAGGTGTGTTCAGAGCTGGAGAGTAACAAAACCAGCTCCTGAACCACAGAATTGGCATGAATTGCCTTCTGAATTAAGGTTAAATTTAATATCATGTTTTATTTATGGCCATGTATATGAAAACTAGGACAGTATAAAGTAAAAGTTCCTGCCTTTTTCCCTTTCTGACTGAATTCAGGTCATGTGTTTGCTCGTATGGATTGTGATGATTGTCCTGCCTGCAGCCAGAAAAACTGCTGCCAGGCATTTGGTTGGGTTTTTAGGGAAGTGCTTGGTTTCTTTTTTTTTTTTTTGGTCTCTTCAGTTAGACTGGCTTTGGGTGCCTAGACTTCAGATTTGACTGGAGAGGCAGACTGAGGCTCCAGCTGAGCTCTCAGCTGCTGTGCCTCACTCTGGAGTAGCTGGGAAAGTGCTTTGCCATTAAAGTTGAACAAAACCACCAATGAGTGTTTCAAGTCAGTAATCCTGGCTTTGGAAAATAACCAAAGAAAGTGTTTCCACTGGCCATTAAGTGCTCAGGCATCAGTGTGGGTGATTCTTAGTGCTGTCCTGCACTTTTCCATTTGTGGCGTATCTCTTTCAGAGCTGGGCTGGCCTGTTTTAGAGGTTCTGTGCTCTGTCCTCATGCAGCATGTTTCCAGAGGTGTATGATATGGGTGTGCTGGAGCTCCTGCCTTTGCATGGATCTCTCTGTCACCCAGCAGGTTGTGTTGGTTGTGTGCCATGTGAAAGCAGAGTTTCCAGAGCAGAGCTGAGATGGCATTGCACAGTGGGGTTTGGGGTTTGGCCTTCACCAGTGCCACAGGCTGCATGTCCAGCTGTAGCACAGATTATGGAAAATCCAGGTATCTTAGTGACAGCTAAGAGTTGGCTGGCACTTTAGAGACAGCAGTTTAGCTGTCAACACAAGCTGTAATCACAGCACTGCTCGTTTTTTAGATTTAAACAAATTCTTGAATGTGGCTGTACCTATTACTGGAGCCTTCTGGATAAAAGGTAGCATCAACACAAAGCTCAGTTTCATTACAACTCAAATTGCTGGGTAGCAGCTGTTTCCAGTGATGGATAAATATGATCCTCTTCAGAAAACCCTGTTCCTTCACCTTGATTAATATGGAAAGTATTTAAGAAACCTCAGTTTATAATCTAGGAATCCTTGTTGCAAACTCTTAACATCATGAGGTGTGCTTCTTCTGGAAGACTTCTCTCTTGTCTTGTGTTTGGATAAGTGGCTTTTTGTTCATAACTTTCTTAGCTCATTAAATACCATTTTAGGGATTGTTTTTAATACTGGACATGAACCCCCTGCATTCTGCAGTGAACTCCAACATTGCTTTTGGCTGAGTCACTAAACTCTCCTGCCTTGATGTCTCTGTAAAATGACTCTTGCCCATTACCTTGCAAGATTTTGCTGGAATTGTCTTAATATTTTATAAAGGTGTTCTTGCCCATCAGCTGAAGGTTGAAAAGTTGGCCCATAAATGAACATGTGAATTATTTAGTATGATGAGATTTGAAGCATGTGTATGTGATAAGCTTTTGTTTGTAACTTGTTCCTTACCCCTTCCACTAAGTAGATAAGTGGAAAATCTCCTCATCTCACTCTTTTCCCCCATCCCTGTCCTGCATTATTTTGTACCCCTGCTCTGCTTCCCACCCCCTCCACTGTGCTATGTCAGGGAATATAATGGATATAATAGAGCAGTGGTAACCTGATCATGCTGGAGAGCTTTTCCTGTAGACAGAAACAGCCTGTTCTGTAGTTGCTTTAACCATGTTGTGCTCTTCACAGGGCTGTAAATGGCCTGTAGCACATCTTGACCTTTCTGGTGTAGGGAAACCCAGATAATGTTCTGACTTTAGCAGAAGATGGACCCATCAAAATAGCAAGTTAGGAGGATTTTCCGTCTTTATTCATTCAAGGAAGTGTGATCTTTATCTTGTTTACTGCATTCTGTGGTGAGGTGCATGCTAAGTAATAGTGAAATGGACTCCTTACAAGTTTCTGGGGCTGGTGGAACAGACCTTTCCTGTTGAAAAGGCATTGCCTGTGTTGCAGCTGTCCAGAGCCTTCTGGTTTTGTTCTTTTCTTTGTGAGTCAGTGGGTAGTGCCACTTTATATAATGGTGCAGACTGTGGTCTGATGTTGTTTTGAGGACCTCTTAACATGTAGTGCTTGTTTAATGGTAGGACTTGCTGATCTGGTCTAAAAATCACTGTGCCAGATCAATATTGTGAAAATTTGAATTGTACAGTGTTACTCTGCTTGTTGTCTCCATGGTGGATCAGGCAATGCTTTTTAGCACCCACATTCTGCTCAGTCTCCCAGACTCTTTAGTCACACTGATTTTTGGGTCACTGTGTCCTTTTCTTCCTGTTCTGTTAATATGAGAGAGATGTTGTGATTATTATTTTTTTTTCTTTTTTTCCTCTCCTTTGGATTCTTGCCACACATAAGTCTTGCTGTGAGGATTTGGTCTGAGTTTTATCTCTTTTACAGTTGCGAGTACTTTATTGAAAAACATGGAATATCTTCTGAGCCAGAGCTGCAGCCAGGCCTGCCAAGAGTCCTGCACTCTGTGATTAGCATCATCTGCTGTGTCTGTGCAGGGGCCAAGCTGACTCTGCTTCATCTGCTGGGACCTGGGGCGAGGGGGAGGCTGTGAGAGCAGTGCCTCGCTGGGGTGTGTGTGGTGCTGTGCTGCACTGCTCCATGGCCCTGCACAGGATTCAGTGAGACACTGCAAAGGTTCTGGGGCCTGAACCCATCCAGCCCCGACTTAGGGAAGCTTGTGCTCCATGGGGTAAAGTGCTTTTATTCTCTGTACAAGCATTAGTCCTGCAGTGCAAGGTTTGGCCTTTACTGCATTCAGTCATTTTGCTACCTTGTAGAAGAAATAAGCAAGAAAAGCTGGGGGTGTTTCTAGCTAGGACTTCTTCATATCCCTGGGTAAGTCGGTTTTAGGGGTTTTTTTGTTTGGGGTTTATTTTTTTTTTTTTTTTTGTTATTTTTTTTTTTTTTTTTGTTATTTTTTTTTTTTTTTTTGTTATTTTTTTTTTTTTTTTTGTTATTTTTTTTTTTTTTTTACCCTTGACATGTTCTGGGCACATGTCCAGCCCTTGAAGTCCTGCCAGGGGGATGCTGTAATGTGTTAAACATGCTGTTCCCTGCTCCTATTCCTGTCCTGCAGTTGGTGGTGTGACTGTACCTAGACAGTTGTTCCATGCCAGCGCCGTGCCTCCCCTATGCCCACATCCCCAGTTCTGTAACAGAGGCTGCTGTGACCACTGAGCAGCTGGTTTTGTAGGCTCATTATGGAAACAGATGTGTTAGTGTGCAGCACTAATAGTTGATTTGATTCTAAAGCGTGATTGAATAAAGGAAAGCAAAGCAACCCCCCTGCTCTCACTGAAACATGTGATGTGTATGCAGCTTCATAAGGCTTGGCATAAATGCTGTAAAACTCAGTGACAGCTGAGATGCTCCAGCACCTCAGATGCTTCTTGGGGCAGCAGATTTCTCATGGCCAGGCATTTGCAGCCTTCTCATGACCAGGCATTTGGCTTCTGAGGCTGTAGGAGCACCAGAGCTTGCTGGGCCTTCCCTTTACTGCGTTCATTGTTCTGGGCTGATGTACACCAGAGGCACATCCATTTGCAGAGCCAAATCCACTGGAAGATGGAATAATCAACTTCTCCTGTGGTACTGGCTCCTGCCCCAAGTTCATGGTTGTCCTGTCCCTGCCTGGGACTGTTCAGCCCAGGACACAGTAGAAGCAACATCTAGCTTCTCTGTGCACCAGATTCCATCTGTTCAGCCTCTGGTGGACATACCTTCCCCTCCCCTGATCTCATGCTCTGCTGCTGCCAAAGACCCAGAGCTGGCTGGGCAATAGCAGCCTGCTCAGCACAGTGCATGGGGAAGGCCCTGCCTCCAGCTGGAACGTGGTCCAGCAGCAACTCTGGGCTCTGCCGCTGCCTCCACATCTCATTCCCCAAGCACTGTACAGGCAAAGTTTGTACATCTGTTTCTGCTGGACTTTGGGTTCAATAAATCTTATACAATTGTTTTGTTTGGTTTATTTCAGTGTGTTGACACAAGTTCTTGCCCCTTTGCAGCTAGTGTTTGCACACCACTTGCCCTGGCATGGGCAGCTGTGGGAAGCTAGGATTGCTGGCCAGAGGAGTGGGAAGAGGAATGCCACAGGCAAAAAACTGGACAAGAATAGAGAGGGGAGAAAAAGGAAAAGTATTCCGAAATATGAAAGAGAAAAAGCAGATAGAGATAAAATTTGGGAAGACTGTAGAGTGGTCACTGGGGTCTGTCCTGAAGAGTAAGTCTCAAACTCTCCCATTAGTCATGATACAACAGACACAAACCCCATTGACAAATCTTCAGATTCTTTCTGTGGAACGTCCATCTGCCCTTCATATGCCGAAACATACTCCAGCATTCCTTACAGCTTCAGCTGTCCCAGGTATCCCTGACTGCAGGGAGGTTACCTCTGAATGTGTGGTAGTGCCCTTCGCAGCAGCTTCTGCACCCCTTACATTGAATGCTTGGGCTGAGTTGCAGTAGAATGTGTTTCTCCTTTGGAATGTTCATGGGCAGGGAATGGTCCATGTATCAGTGATACAGTTCATCTGTCTGCCAACATCTTCAGCCCAGCAAGTGCAGAGCAGGAAGAGTCTGATGTGTCTGGCTGTAACTCACTGGAAAAGTCTGTTTTCCATGATCACTGGACCTGTGTGTCAGTCCTTTGGCACGTCTTCAGAGGGGATCTCAGGACAGATCCCTGTGGGTGTTGCCTTCCTGTTCCCTTGTGCCCAGTGGCAAGTTTGACATGTTTGAACCTTGATGCACTGGCGGATGTCATCACTTGGCTTTCTTCTCCACCCTGTGTGAATGGAGTATCAGGCCAGAAAAGGCGAAGTAAAAATATTGCCCTTGGTAACTTGCATCAGGACATCCTGCTTCTCCATCTGTCCATCCATCCTCTATATGATCCTCCACACTTTCAAGGCCGAGCAGGTTATCCAGGTCCTGGTGTACCTAGGTGTGTGATGTAGCCATGATGCCAGTTTTGCCAAGAGCCTACCAGAAGTTTTGTGTTCATTGCTCAGGCTCTGGAAGCAGAGAGCTAAATCACCATGTTATTTCTGTGGTGCCGAGATGTAAATGGTCACCCAGCTCAAGAGCGACACTCCCCACTTGTTCCCTTCTGAGGCAGAGTCTGATCTCAGGCAGAGAAGTCAGAATCTGACCAAAAAGTCAAGAGTAAAGCAAGGCTGACATTGAATGGGAAAGTTGGGATTGAACAGGGACTGATGTAGGACAGTCATGGATAGTAGTAGCACACTACATCTAACTTCAGTGCTCGCTGAAGAGTGAGTGTTTATCAGTTTGTCCTGTAACTGTGTCCTGAAGTAACTTAAGTCCTTTCTGCCACGTGTCTGGCATTGCATAATTCTGACCTGTTTATCAAGCAGCAGCAATGGAACTTGCTGTTCATTTTTTTCCCCTATGTGTTGGGGTCAAGGTAGTCTGCCAAGAAGGTCAGCATATCAGCTTTTTCTTGTTAGCAGGCCAAACAGAGCTTCATTTTGGTGTTGAACATACAAAAATGTCCTCCCAAGCCCTACTCATGGCTTTTGTTTTCCTTTCTTCCCGTTCTTTGATTGCACAATCTGAGCTATTCTGCATCTTGTTAGTAAATAAATATTTTGGGTTTGGGTGTTGAAGGGTTCAATTCAAAGGGATGTAAATTTAACCTCTTTCTGCTCAATAGCTGCCTAAGTCCTACCTGTAGTGGTTGTGATTCTATATTTGCATGTTCAAAGTGCTGTCTTCAAAATGAGCTGTAGTGAGAACATTCTTAGAGTCAGGACATTGAGGTTCTGCTATGGGCCAAGTGGCCAAATCATTTCTATTCTCTGCCCTGACAAAATGATTTTGTGCTTTTGAAGAGAGGATGGGGAAGGGAAGGGAAAGAAGAAAAGAGCTGTAAACTGGACCCTGCAGCCAGGCTAGCTCACTTGATTTCAGTCAGTCTGTGACCAGTGTTTTATAAGAAAAAACATACTCTCCAATTTTGTCCAGATTTCTGAAATTTTGAGAGGAATCTGCACTTGCTCTTGAAAATTTTAGATTTGGCCGCAACTGCACGTAGGTGCCGAGTGTCCATTGTAGTAGACACAGCTATGACCAAGAGACCAAGATGGTATATTCTTTAAACAGCCTTGTTGGAATGAGCTGCTAGTCACAAACTGTCACTGGGTGGGTTCTCCCAGGATTTTCTGCACCTCTGTGTCCTGGGATGGACTGCAGGAGCTGCTGAGGATTGTGAGGCTGAGGGTGATGAGAGGTGCTGTGGGGAGCTGTGGGAGCGAGCTGAGGTGATGCACCCCAGCAGGGAGATGCACATGAAAATGTGTGCAAATGGAGCGTTGTCACAAGAGCAGCGGTGCATTTTGGAGTGATGACAGTGACTTCATGGAAACATCAGGTCAGTGGTAAAAAGGACAATAAAGGGAAAATGCTAGGATTAACTTGTAGAGGGTTAGGGAACAGTGCAAAGAACAACTGCAGCCTGCTTCCCTTCTCCATGGGGCACCTTGATCTCCATTCTCACAAGCAACACTAAATCCAAAGAAGGTTCAGATGATGATGGTCAGAAAAACAGGAAATAGCTAAATAATTTAGGAGTCATCAACCTGGAAAAGGGATAATTATGGGGAATTTTGCAGAGGTCTGCATGCTGATCTATGTTCTGAAGACACCAAATCCATGGTTTGTCATCTTCTCCAGTGCAAGAACTACAGGATATATCCAAGTAGTAGGAGGCACATTTTCATTGCTTGCAGTTACACTGTCAAACTTATTGGAGGACACATTGAATGATATGAGTGTTTATATGTTCTTAATAGAAGATTGAACAATTTAATGGAAACAAAACCCCTCCAGGAGTACAGAGTGAACAGAATCTCCATCTGGCTCAGTCTGTCTGTGCTTACAGGTGGTTGGAAAGTGGTAGCACTGTTCAGTCAGGGTGTGATATGTGCACATCCTGTCCTTCTGCTGTCTCACTTCTTGAAGAGCATCCTTGTTCGGGCTGACCCCCTATCCCAGAGGGACAGCCTTTTGAAGAGCATGTGGATATCACCTCATCTCTGCCTTCCAGGTCACAACAGTGACTTCTGCAAGTACTTGAGTACAAGTGGCACAGAGGTTAAACTGTCCGGAGAATTTGCAGATGCAGCTGTGGGGAGTGCTTTCAGGAAGTTCCGATTCAGTCCTCATTAAAGCACTGCTGGATTTTGTAGAGGAAGAAGCTGTTGAGTAACTGGAGACGCAAAGGGTGTTGTGGGAGTCACAGAGGGGACTGTAATATGCTGCACCCATTCCTAGGTGGCGATAGCAAATTGTTAATGATGCAGGAAAAGCCCAAGTTTTCAGGAAGTGTTTTGAGAAAAGTTGGAGTCCGTGTTTTCAAAATACAAGTGATGAGGTACTCCCCGCTCTGCTGGTAATCCAGGATAATGCCAAATGCTTTCAGTAGGGATATGGTATTTAAATCAACAGGCCCTGATAACTTTGACCTAGAAGTACAAGAAGTGCTGACTGTTGTTTTTAATTCAGATTATTAGGAAATTTTAGAACATCGGCTGAAGCTGGTGAGTGCAGGAATGACCCATATGCCTACTGCCTTCATGTTTATTTCAGGCAGAATTTTAGGAATAGGGATTTATTTTTTATTAATAAGTAACTTATTGTCAGGCATATAATTAATGCCACTTATGTTTACAGTGAGTGCAGTAAGTTCACTCAACTCTGGCTTGTTGTTTTGAGATGACCATGATCTGATAAGGCTGACAGTCTAGATTTAAAGCCCCTAGTGTGGTGCCAGGTCCAGGTTCAGCACTACACAACATTTGAGTTGAAAAAGTAAACTCTAACATAGCATTAGCAAAGTGCTGGGTGAGCAGATTTCCTTAACTGGTTATGTTAGTGGTATTCTGGGGAGAATAAGATTCAAAACAAGCTTTTTCCAGGCATTGTTGCTCTATGTACATCTGTCACTCTCTTCAAGGCCTTTATTCAGTCATTTTTCACTGGGGTTCCCCACCAGCATTGGTGCTGCAGCAAGAACTGGCACTGTGAAGCTCATAAAGGAACAGGAGCAGGGTTTTTCCAGTAGGATCAGCTGTGATCTGTAGGTAATGAAACCTTTATTTCTTACACTGCAGAACCAGTAATGTCTGCATTGGCCCAAGCATTTAGTGAGCTCATCCTCACGGCTGGACACGCTGTTCTGTTTCTTACAGGAGCCTTACCCAGTACATGATGTGCAAGCAATTCACTGCTTAGATGTAACTGATGACAAGTTCTTGGTAGGTGCTTTGTAATGCCAGGAATGTTTTGTGTGCAGAAGATCTGGAAGTTTGTCTTTGGATTGTGTTATGAGTAGGTTAAGAGATAAATTGATTTAAGTTATCATCTGAATTATTACTTACCAACAGCTTCATTAGAGAAGTTCTGAATTGACCCTCATGTAACAGATCTGGTTTTGGGGAGACTAAAATAATAGATCAGTGATGGCAACAGAGCAAATAAAAGTGATAGTGGAAAGGAGGCACAATTTTAAACATTCAAAAATATTTCAATGATATTTTTACTGGATGGAGTCTTAGCAGTGTAAGTTTGACAAGAGACTCTAGAGCCCCTATCGCTTCCTCCTTTGTTTTGGCAAGTTGATTTGGCATCGTTTTTGTGCTTGCTGAGGGTGCTGCCTGTGCTGTTGTCCCTGTCTTTCATGAAGATTTGAAACAGGACTGGTGCTGCTGTCAACAGCTTGTTTGGAGCTGATCCGAGGGAGGACGGAGCTGACTCTTGGGACATCTCAGTCTGTTCCTGTTGGATGTGTGGGACAAAACAGAGGAAATTACTCACCATTTCTAGACTAGAATTTGCTGGGAGTCCTTCACGCCTTTCACTCCCAAACGTTGCTCTGAGGTCCAAACTCTTGGACTGTGGCATGTTTCAGTCTTTCTTCATTCCCTGACTTTCCCACTGGCATTCATTCGGTGTGGTGCAATGAACGGGGCCTTAGACATGCACTGACTGTTTTGTGCTTTTCTGAGAAACCCTGAGCATGTGGGTGCTGATGCCTCAGTGTTGTAGCATTATTTTACAAGATTAGATTTCTAGTGCCTTCATGTTGTTGTTGGTTTTGGAGGAAAATCCTGGCTCACAGAAGTGCTTCAGCCCACCTTTGCAGGGCTCTGCTCTGTAGTTCTCAGTGTGCTCATTCTTTTTGTGCCTCATTGCAGGATGTGCACTTCCTGCACAGTCTTTGTGTTTTTTACACAGTCCCTTTGCCAGAGCCATTGCTCCACATTTGACAGAATCTGCACTACCCTTGTGGGTATATAAGGTCAGTAGGTGGCCAAAGCACCTTCTTTTGCTTCCCTAAGGATCCAGCCATATCCATATAAAACACGGGTGTCTGTTTTTAATGTTGTATCACTTTCTGGCAGATGTCTGCTCTCTGTGAGATGTGGCTTTGGTTGTACAATTCAGAGAAATGCTCCAAATGAAATAATTGGGATATACAGAAAAGAACAAGTGGGCAGGGTGCAATTTCTGAGCCCAGCTGTTACCCTTAGCACAATTTACTGGCAAAAGAAATGAAAGATATTAATATTAGAACTGACCACTTTGCACTGAACTCCCCTTTGACATCTGAGGGTTGTGTTTTAAGCTGTCCGGAAAATGGGAAATATTGTATCCCAAGGGAAATATGGAAATCCTTATCAACTGTTAGAAGGGAAATGGAGATTTGAGGATGCAAAAATTGCCTCTCTCCATTTGGTGCACCTGTGACAGCGCTTACAGACAAAGCTGCAGCTGTCTGAGAATTACTTTGTTAAATGCTTTTGCAGGAAGATCTCGTTTTTAGGAAACACAAACGTTTTACAAAAGTAATTTGTTTCAGCTCAGGCAAGATAAAAGAGAAACAGATTGAAGTTCAACTGATATGTTCTGATTAAAGACCATTAATTTCTTTTCAGTTACTGGTATGTGAAAATTAATATTGGGATGAACCAGGAGTGGTAATCAAATTTTAAAACTCCCACAGAAAACGGTGTCCTGAGAGTTGTAGTGGTTCCATGTGGTTCTGCTGAGCTGGCTTCACTGCTGTCCTGTTCTTTTGCCTTTGTGTTTTGCAGGATGGGATAAACATTCTTATGGGTACCACGGTGACGATGGGCACTCCTTCTGTTCCTCGGGGACAGGGCAGCCCTACGGCCCCACGTTCACCACTGGAGATGTGATCGGCTGCTGTGTCAACCTCATCAACAACACCTGCTTCTACACAAAAAATGGCCACAGTTTAGGTGAGTGGAGGAAGCTGTTCTCAGGAGGGGGATGCTCCAGCCCTGCTCTCGCTGCTCTTTAATACTTTACTTGTGTTGTAACTCTTGTCCCACACCTGTGAGTAAGGTTTAAATGGCAAAGAACACTCAGCAGCTGTCAGCAGTTGTAAATTGACTCCAAGACAGACATGCTTCCAGCAGGTAAAATAGTTTCCATGCTGCTCAGTTTGTTTAGATATGTTAGAATTTCATCCACAGCTTCTTGATTTCGTCTGCTACTGCACAAGAGGTGGGAGGTTGGATGTCTAATGGTTGGAGAACAGGGAAGGAAAGAAAGAAAGAGGTGGGAAGTTTAATTAGTGTGTTGTTCCTGCGAAGCCATGGTACCAGTGCCTTCATTTTTGAAGGGACTTGTCCAACATGTTGGTCTGGGCATTCCCAAAGTCAGACATTAATTCAGCACAAGAGGTCTTACTTAAGCACTGAGCTATAATTTGGTTCATTCCACACTTGTTTCAGTAACTGTCTTAAAGTTAAGGACTTAAAAATTTTGCCCAAATTAATACCTCAGATGTCTTCCAGGCATCTGTCATATCTCATTTGTCTAAAATAGAAATTTTTGGCCATTTTCTCCTAAAATATCTTTTCCTTGGACGACATATTCTCCGCCCCAGATAAATTCTTGTCTTTTTTTTATCACATAAGATGTGCAGTAAATTTTTGTAAGTTCATCTCACTTTTTGTGCTGGGATTCATTTGATTTGGCAGGGAGGGAAGAGCACTCCTTTCCTTTGCTTCTCCTTGCTGTGTCAATTCTACTTTGTTGAATTCAAGATTAAACTGATAGAAAAATACCAAAAAAATACCCCGCTCAAAACACTTAACAGAGCAAAGATGTTTTGAGTTACTGGCTGGGTTGAAGGAAGGAGTGGGATTGGAGTGCAGTGTGTGCCTGGTGAGTGCAGAATTTGTGGTGAGCTCTTGGGAAAAGTACTGGGCTGCCCAACATTAGAGATGGATTTACAGGAGAGAGTCCAGCACAGGGCTGCCAAGGTTATGAAGGGTTCGGAGCATCTGTCCTAGGGGGAAAGGCTGGGACAGCTGGTGTTGTTCAGGGTGCCCATGTCAGTCCAGTACTGGTAAGACAAGGAGAGGCTTGAAAGCAACAGCTGATGGTGTAGAGCAAGAGCTTTTGCTTAGGAGTGAGACAAGATAAAACAACAGCCACTGAGATAATCAAATAGTTAAAAAGATTTCACAAAATCTCTCCTTTTAGTTGCTGTCCTTGATTTTTAGCATGTATTTACACAGAAGCCCTGTAATGGTTTGTGCAGTGCTCCTCTGGATGTTTTCTTTTGAAGTGGGTGATTTTCCAGCTTCACTGTTTTTCACCCTGATGGTGCTGTTACTTTTCATCTTAACAAAAGTGTGAGAGTCAGGAGGAGGCCAGGTCTTCTCTTTAATGAATACAAGTTTGTTAATTTGAAATTTAATTGCTTTTTAATGACCAGAATCTCCACAATATGAGCTGAAAAGTTGCCACTTTCTGTGTTTTGTACTCAGGACTGTGTTATGCCTGGGTGTGTGAGCAGAGGGAGCCAAATAAAGAGCCCAGTTCTGTGTTACCTTTTGTCATTACCACCCTCTGATTCTTTGCCTCGTGTCCTTGCTCAGAGATTTGCTTGGTTTGGGACATTCAGAGCTCTTTACAGCAGTGAAGTTATCTAGTCTGCCTTTCTTAAATTCAAGTGTTCCTTTTCCTTTAAAGATGGGGCTTTTTTGGATGGAAAGCTCATGTTTTTCTAATCTGACATTGAATGACCCCCTGAACAGCCTACCCCAGTGGTGATCAATAGCAGTGGGAAGAAACAGGAAATGTAACAAGAAAGTTACCATGCTCAGAGAACAGTGTTAGCTATAAGCGTGCCTGTCTCCTGAGCTTTTCAGATGAACACTGCAAGGCATGAGCTGTCTGAGAAAAGGACAGGGAGAAGCCTCTCCTTAGCATTCACAGCTGGCTCCTGTGTGTAGCAGCTTTCCTTTGAGCTGTAGAGGCATCGTGGCTGTGCTGAGAGAGGAGAGGTGGTGTGCTTAGAGCAGACAGCAGAGGGGAGCAGCAGACCTCACGCCTTGCTGGGTGACCCCACAAAAGCTGCAGGAACGTTTTACTGCCTTTTTACAAAAGCAGAATGAAGAGCTCGTCTGAGAAGGCTGTTGGTAAGAGCCGGCAGTGTCTGTGTCACTGAGAAGGAAGGAGAAGTGCTCAGTGGAATGCTGAGGAGAGGAGCCCCTTGACCAGGGGTGACACAGCTCCTCGTGTGCTCAGAGATGCGAGGAGGGGGTGAGACATATCTCAGCAGAGGAACCAAGGCCAAATGGAGCCAGGAGCAATGATTTATTTGGAACTCAGAATGCTTTCTTCCCTGAAAGGAGGAACTCCTTGAAGATCTTGAACTTCCATGATACTTAGTGCTAACCTGAGAATCTCATTTCTGTGTTGTGTAAACCCAAGGTTTACCAGGAAGGGGATGAATGTGTTTTTTCTAGGTGTTCCCTGACATAAAGCTGTGGAAGCCATGTCTCCTCCTAGGAGATGAGGTGATTGTGTAATCCTACTGCAGATGCCAAGAATATTCATGAGACTAATCAGCCCCTTTGTGAGGCCAGTTAGCTTGAGGGCAGGGTTTCAGAGTTTGAATTTGTCTTTCTTTTAATGGAATTACTGTAGCTTTGTATTTCCAAACCACTCTTCACCATTTAAGTCCTCTCCTTTTCATCTATTAATTAGACACCCCCCTTTTGTTTTCCTTGCAATTTCTTCTGTTGCTTAACTATTATCTTCCATTGTCTCCATACTTTTTCATTTAATCAGATCCATCAGGAGCACTGTATAAGAACTGTTTTCTTGGCCATCACAAATTCTGGATGTTCTGGTTGGAGCTAAGTCTTGAACTTTATTTGGAGACGTCACATGAAAACTGTTTGACATCGTATGTAGTCTTAATTCTCTGTTCTGGAAAATGTCTTGAATGTCTTCTGGCTGCTGATGAAACACTTTTGACAAGTTCTGAGCAGAGTCATGGCAGTAAAAAGCATAATGAGATGTGGCTAGAGGTGTGATGAGAGTGAATTTGGAGAGAAAGAGGGAGAAATGTTGGGGCGCCAGCCATTAAGCAGAAAGTCTTGGATCAGGACATGAGGAGGAAATGTGACTGCTGCAGGTCTCTGGGTTTAAGTGGATGAGCTTGCTCAGGGACTAATGTGGGAGTGTCTCAGATCTCAGACTTTGACAGCAGACCAAGGTAAATGGAGCAGCAGGGCTATAAAAAGAGCATGCAACCCTCTGAAGTCTTGGCATAGAAAACTTTGTGTAGTTTGAGTTCTAGTCCAGGCTCTTGGAAAGACCAAGTTAACCTAAAAAGTAAAATATCCATTCTGCAGCCAGTTTAGAGACTAGGAGGAACATGAGGGCCAATGCACAAATCTGTTGTCAGAGACATGCAGGTGTCAGTCCTAGATTTAATAGGTTTGACCCCAAAGCTTCAAATGAAGTTTGCAGAGAACAAGAGAATTGGGATGTTTAAAGCAAGACTTCAGATTAATCAAATTTAAAATCCTGGAATGGTTTGGGATGGAAGGGACCTTAAAGATCATGTTGTTCCAAGCCCTCTGCTGTGGGCAGAGACACCTTCCACTAGACCAGGTTGCCCAGGGCCCTATCCACCTTAGCCTTGAATACTTCCAGGGATGGGGCAGCCACAGCTTCTCTGGACAGCCTGTGCCAGGGCCTCACCACCCTCATTCACCACCAAAATGAACAGAAAATACCAGACATGGCTACAGCCTTTTCTCTGTATGAGCAGTTTTACCCAAGTGGCCTGATGGGAGGGTATCTGTTTCCAAGGGCATGCAGAACCGTGTGGGTTTGACATTGCTTCTCCTCAGCAGCGCACTGGGGAAGTATTCAAGTGTTTTCCTGGGCTGGCATTTCCTAGTCTGCTCTTTAGGATGCCCACACTGCTGCATGTGTTGTGTTTATTGCAATCCAGCAGCTTAAGGATTCTGCTTAAGGATTCCGTGGATCACAGTTACCTGAACAGGTGCTGGAGGAGTACCCTGCAGTGCAGGCAGTGCAGCGCTGTGCCTGATTACCCAAGTGTATGTTGTCTTGTGCAAATTGAATTCTGTAGTGGCCAGTGAGGCAGACAGGATGGAGAGCAGAGATGCACACATTCTGTGCATGGGGTCATGTGAAAGTGCACTTGAGTCATGGAAAGTGGAAGTCCTTGGTTGGCAGATGAAGATGTCAATCACACTAGCACTGAACCTTCATTTAATGTCTTTATATCACTGCCTTGATGAGCACATTAACTTCATGGACTTGGAAGGGAGACACTTCACACACTCCCTCTTGCTTCCTGACCACTTGATTTGTCCAGTGTAAGTCTTTAAGAAGGTTGTGGTTTTAAACTGGATCCAGGCTTTGGAGGGGCTGCAGAGAAAGAAAACGGTTTCACATTCAAGCTGTGATTATTTCACTTTCTGCTGTTGGCTTTCCTGGATGCAGGTGTGCAGCAGTGCAGATGCAGAAACTCTTAAGCAGACACGTGTGTGTAACAGACCAAGTGCTGTCTGCATAAAGCATTTTATTAGTCTGAGTTACGTAACAGAATGTGGAAAACATACATTTGTCTTACTGTAAAGGCAATGTAATAAGTTTCTTTATGGAATCATAGAATTATTTTCTCTGGGAGGGATCTTTGGAGGTCAAGCATCCAATACCCTGCTGAAAGCAGGCCCAAAGTAGATCACGTTACTCAGAAACTCATCAAGTTTTACTGTGTCCAAGAATGGAGCTTACCTGGGGGCTTTTCTGGTCCTGAATCAGTGTTTGACCAAATTCATACTGGATTTTTCTAATCAGAATTTCCCATGTTGCAGCTTGTCTGTTGCCTCCTGTTTCCTGCCACCGTGCATCTCTGAGAAAAGCCTTTTTTATACCCTCCTATATGACAGTTGTAGGCAGCTATAAGTGTCTGCCCTAATGTTTTTAAGAGGGAACAGAGACTTTTCCCTTAGTCTGTTTTTGTCTTGCTGGCCTCTGCTGGACTCACGCCAGTCTCACTGTGTCCTGTACTGGGGAGCCCTAAAGTAAACATAAAAACTGAAGTGTATGCTACAAAGTGTTGGAAAAGAAAATCCCATCCTTCAACCTATATTTTCACCAGTACTCAGGATGTTGATCTCCTTTGCTGCAAGGTCCCTCCACTGATTCAGCAGGACCCTGAATCTTTTCTGCAGATCTGCTTTCTCTCCAGTCAGCCTCACCCTGTCCTGTTTTCTGGGAGTATCACAACCTGGTGGCCGGGCTCTTAGGTTACTTTTGTTGAGCTTTGGGAGGCTTGTGCTGGATCATTTCTCCAGCTGTAGCACTGTGCCCTCCAGCCTATTGTCCACTTCTGTTTGGTGACACCTGCTGGGAGCACACTTCATCCCAGTGTCCAGGTCACTGGTGAAGACATGAAACTGTGTTGGCCCTGCCGTTGATCCCTGAGGGACAGCTCTTGGACTTTGAGCTGCTGATCACAACTCTTCCATCAGCTGGAAGAGTTCAGCCAATTTTCCAGCCACCTTGCAGTCCATTCAAAAACCACGTGCTTGTCCAGGTGCTGGAAGCAGCTTGCAGCCACACAGCTGCACAAGCCTGGCCACCTTTGGCTCTCAGAGGGGGCAGAGGAGGACTCCAGTGGACAGCAGGCTCAAGGAGATTGGCCTCATGCTGGCATAAGGGTAGGAACAAGGTTTCATCCACCTTTTCATCCAGCTGAGCAAATAATTGCAAAGTGAAAAAAAGGTTTGAGTGAGGAACAATATCTGGGCAAAGTGACAAGGTGAGAGAAATGCTTACTGAATGTTTTCCTCAGCCACGTGTTCAACATCACCTGTGTGCACAATCTTTGGTTGGGTTGTAGAGAGGGTGCTCAATAAACAAGGTCCAAACTGTCAGGATGTTCATTAAACCGTATTGACTATCTGCCTTAATGTTAATTGAACGTTTTTGGCTGTTTATTTAGTAAAATATTCAGAATTTCTTTCCGAAGTTTTGATTTGGATCTGTGCTGTTTTGAATAGAAATTACTTGTTTCCTATCTTGACTCCCGGAACTGGTTTAAATTACCATTTCAGACTGATCTTGTAATGTTACATTGCAGCTCTGGGTTAAAATAGTCCTAAAATTAAAAACAGAGGGTGGTGTTCTCCTGCTTCTGCAGTGCCTTCCAGTGCCAGGCAGAAGGGAAGGAGGAGAGGTGGGACGTGTGTGAGAACTGGGTGTACTGGTGTGGGCACCAGCCTTCCTCTGGCTGGGGACAAGCAAGCATTCTTGGGAGCACACGTGGGGAAAGCTGCAGCTTCCAGCCTGACTCCTGGAATGTGAGCTGGAAGCCTGGATTTAGCTCAGATGAGGTGATGGCAGCAGTGTCCCCTGTGCTGTTGGTGAGGGGGACCCAAAGCCTGTGGGGTAGAGCTGCTGTCTGTGGCTGATCCATCACCCTGTGCTGCTGGATCCCAGCTGTGGCAGGAGAGGGAGGACAGGAGCATCCTTTGGAGCAGTAACTGGCATCTAAATCAGCTGCAGGGCTGGGCCTGGGGTAGCCTGGCTGTGGTGAGTGTTGTTTCTGGCCAAAACTCTGTTAGCCATCCCAGGCAATGGCTGCCTCGGCTACAATACCTCTTTTCTGATATGCCAGATGTAAATAAAAAGGGAAACCATACCCTTTTTTCCATCTTTTCTATTTGGAGCTGTATCAGCCAAGCTGAGGATGAGGCTGTTGTTTGCACAGTGTTTCTCAGGTGCTCCTGACTGCAGCTTGTTCCTGTTGCAGGGCTGTTCCCCAGTTCTAATGCCAAGTGCTGAATATTCATTCCTGTCTCTCTGGCTGATAAGAAGAACCTAAACCAAAGCAATTTTATACTAAAACTCTGTTTCTAACACCAAAGTGAGTTTTGAAAACTAACTCCTTCCTAGTAACAGAGGGAGAAGCAAAGGAAAGAGGAGCTGCTTTTAGAAAATGAAATTTTTGGGAGTGATGTTGAAAACATTTAGGCTTTTTCCTGAACCTTTCTCCAGATGCAAAACCTTGCAGAGGAGGGGACTGGGGAGGGAAGTTATTTCTAAATATGTGAGGTCACAGCTGGGATTTATTGAAATGCAGTAATGTTCTGTAGCATGTTAAGGATGTAGGCAAGCAGGGAAAAAATCCTTTGTCTTTTTAATTCTAATATTTTTCCCCCCACAGGTATAGCCTTTACAGACCTCCCTGTAAGTACACCTATTTTCAGTGTTTTCACTAAGGATGCAAACAGAAGGGAGGGGGAAGAGTGTGGGGGTGTGATTTTTTTTTTTTTTCTGTTTGATGTCCTGTTGAAGAAAACACAATAACACACATTACTGAATGATGTGGATGCTCCTTTTTCTGAAACTTTGTAATCCTGTGACTGGGTTTGTGGGCTACTCACATGCCTCCTTCCTCTCATCCCTCACCACCTCTAAGAATATGTTGCTCCTTCTCCTGGAACTAAAGCAAGGATGCAAACTTCATTGCAGGTCATTGTCTTTTAAACGCAGCTTCCACTCTGAGGAGGAGTACATGTGCATAATCACACTGATTTTACACTGAGTCAGGTCTCACAAAAGCACAGGGGGTCACGCACAAGAAAATGTTCCCTCTTTTCCAGACCTGAGTGTTCCAGGACAAGGAGGATGTATTCAGTGAAAAAAGGTAAAACCAGGTCAGGCACACACCAAGACATCCACTGCATCCATCTCTCACACACAGGGCTTCTTGTCCCTAAGGTTGGACTCCTGTCTTTGTACTTAATAACCCCAAATTAATTTCCTCTGACAAATCTCTTAGTTTTCATAACTTTTTTCGGCCTCCAAAGTGATCCTTTTTCTTGGCTGACTTCCCTGTTGTGTGGAGGAAAGGTTGCTTTGCTTTGTTCTCTGCTTCCTGTCAAAAAAATTTATCTTGTTCCTCTAATTTTTGTATTGTGAGATATAATGGCTAGCACTCCCTGTTCACCTTCCCAGTGGGATTCAGGGCTTTACACATTGCTCCCATATCCCAACTACAGCCTGCACTTAAATTGCAGTTATTTGATTGCCCTTTTGACATCAGCTGGCAACACAGGGTAGTTTTTTGTTTGTTTGGTTTGGTTTTTTTTGTCCTGGGGTCTTTGAACTTGGTAACATTGCAGTGTGTTCTAAACCAGAAATTCTTTATATGGGTTGTTTCACAGCAGTTCATTCACTTGGTCCAAGTGCAATTTATTAAAGTACAAGAATAATTTGCCTTTCCATTAAGATTAACCTTTTGAAGTGAAGTATTTTAATAGCCTTGCATCTGCAGCAAGAAGATGCTTCTCTGATGTGCCCCTCAGTTTTTTGTGCTGTTTGTTTTCCCTCTGGATATAGATTGCATTAGCAGTCACAGATCTATCATATTCCTGCTATTTTTTTCACTACTTTTTCTTCTCATTTGGCTAAACTGCTTGTCCTTCTGCAACAGGAGCAGTCTCCATGTTGAGATAGAGAATGGCTATTTAGGCTCCTGTCAGTCAGAAACAGCTGTCAGGCACATGCACCGCTGCTCTGTCATTTACAGCTCAAGTGTTGCCGTGGAGCTTCTCAGCACAGATTCGGCATTCCCAAAAATTCCAGTTTTGGAATTCCCTGTCCTGCTTAGCTTAACTTGCCTCCTGTTGATCCTGGAGAGCACAGTGAGCTGCCATAGACATTTGATGTGTAAGCTGTTCCCCTCTGCCGAGTCTCTGTGAGGCACAGGGGAGGAGCAGCTGGGGAAGCAGAGCAGACAGAAGGGTGTTTGCTGCAGTGAGGGCTTGCAGTGCCAGTGAGATTGAACTCAAAACTCTCCTGAGCCCCTGGCACCTCCCTGTCCTGCTGTTTCTTGATCTGGTCAGGTCATTCCCACAGGATCTCAGGCGTGTTTGTCTGTGTGTCTTGTGCAGAGGAGATGTCTTAGTGTGAACCTGGGAGAAGATCTGGCCACAGTAGGTTTTGGTGGATGCCTCATGGTGGAATCTGCAGTGGTTAAATTGTGTGTAAATTACCAAATTACTCTCTGCCTTTACCAGACAGTTTGCTGAGCTGTTTCCTGGGGAAATCCCTTCTGGCTTTTACAGCATCAGCTAATCCATAACACTGTTTTTCTGGGCCAGTAAGGAGAACAGCTGATGCCCTGTAGGCCTCCTACTATTGAGAGTTATCCTTCATGAGATAATTCCTCTTTAAAAAGAGGAGGAAAAAAGCTTGATGGGGTCTTTTTACCCCTTCACTGTGAATGGGAGCAAGGATGGGAGACTTGTGCCTCCATGTGGATCTGGGCCATCCCTCTGCATATGCTAAATTGCTTTGCTGGCAGCTTCATCCTAAGGATGCCTGCAACTGACTTCAGCATTCTCTTTTCCAATATCCTTCCCTTGGATTACTGCCTTCTTCCTTCACCCTTGCAGGTACCAATGTATTCCATGTGCTCTTTTTGCCCTGGGTCCATGGGATATTGGTTGTTCCAAACAGTTCAGGTTACTGCCTTTCCTAAAGAAGGGGATGCCAAACCCAAGGTAGACTATGGTTTAAATATAATGAATATTATCAGAGATTGTAGAATCTTGAGGCAGTAGAAGTTGATCGTTTGCAGGTGATGTTTTTCATTTTTTTGTAGTTCTCTGGTCCAGGCTCAAACACAGTATCCAGTGATTATAAGGTAAAGAAGAGAAAGTATCCATTATAGCAAAGAGATGGAATGTAGTCTGGGTTCTTCACCTGGTAAAGCTGCAGTTCTGAACATTTTAACTGCAAACAGGAGTGGGAACAGCAGACTTACCCGAGTGACCCTTGAAGTGCTCTGGTTTGAGCAGCTCCACATGGATTTTTTGGCTCTGATCTGTTCCTCATTACTCACCCCTCCAGGAGGGCTTTAAGGGAGAGATTTTCCTTGCATCACAGCCTAGGGGGTGTTGAAGCTGACTGGTAACACACATCAGAGAGACACTTGGCCAGTAAGCCCCATTACTTCTACATTTTCTAAGCTTAAATTTTAGGGTTGGTATATCAGTGAGATTACACAAGGAACTAAACTGACTCTTCAAAACATTGCCAGATTAAAAATAATTTCCTTGAAAAGCTTGTTCCAAAATTCCCCTTTCAGAGACAAATGGTGAAGGCGATATATTTTGTAGAATTCACAATATTAGGAAGTTGAAATGGATACTTTAATTTGAAAGCCAGAGACTTTCTTTAGCTTGTTTCGGTTTCCTCTAGAGGGTGTTTTCATTTGTACAAAAATACAGCAATAGGAAAAAACACATTTTGGCTTAGCACAGGCTGAACTTAAGACCAAAATAACTGCTTGAAATAGGAGTGGATTCCCACAGAGGGAGAGAGGGAGTTTCCTTTTTCTTTTTTTNATTTTAGGCCTTTTGTGCTCAGGCCCAACTTTAATTTACACAAGCCTGGATCAGGTCTATCCTGCCTGGAGGTTTGGAGGAATAACAGGAGATGAAAAAAATCAGAACAGAGGAGCCCAGGGTGGGAATGTAGGAGTGCAAAGGGACAAGGGGGTTTAAAATCAGGTCAAGATGAACAAGGGGGTTGTGAGCAACTGGCGACCAACAGCAGGGCCAGAGGTGGGCCAGATGTCAGAGGGAAGGTGTTCCTGAAGAGTTTGACAGGGAAAGCATCTCTGGGGTCATGTCTGCCTGCATCTGGCAGGGTGCTGGAGATACATGTACTTCCCAACAGCTGCTAAATTGAGAGAACACATCCCACATGTAAAAATTTTACCTCAGAGATGATTTGAGAGATGTAGGGGGTAGGCAGCTTCTGCTGAAAGCTGAACATAGCCAAAAGTGATTGAAAAATATGTGGCATCTTGTAAATTGGGGGGAGTTTGCTTCCAAATTCCAAGTATTTTAGGTATCTGATTCCTGGCTTTGGAAACCCTTGGGTTTAAGATACTGAGAAGGTAATAAAAAATCTGAAGTATGGACTGTGGAAAATATCTGATCCCTCATTAGAGATATTTCCATGTCAGCCAGTTTTGAAAGAATGGAGGGACTAAATGTAATTACAGCATTTTCCTCTGGCAGCTCTTCCTTTATCATGCTGTATTTACTTTGCAATCTCTGACCTAGAGACTTCCTTGGTGTGGGAACAGGAAAGGAGGAGGTGTGGTGAATCACCAGTAATGCAGTCATCCTGATCTCTGTTTTCAATTTCCAGCCTCTATTTATAGATTCATTTATTTCCTTTGTTTTTTTGAGGTTTGATAATTTCAAAGGTAGAGGAGGTTGGTCAGGTTCTTACCCAGTTCCCTTTTGAAAATCAGAACAGAGATGCTGCAGTCCCTCTTGGAACCCATTCCACACCTAAATCCTCATTTCCGCAACAGTGAAGAATAAGTGGAAGAAATTTTCCAGATAATTGTAGCAAACCCCCTGTCTCTTGCTGTAGAGGAGGAAAGGGTCATCCTAGGTTTCTGACTGGACTTAAGGAGAGAGGTCTGCCCCTCTGCTTTTCTAATATCTGATATGGGTTCAGCCCTGAGCAAGGCACCTCAGCCAGGCACCTTCCAGACTGCAGTTCCATACATGTGTCCCTGTACCTTGCCCAGTGTCCAGTTTCTGGCTCCACTGTTTTAGAGCAGACTGGAAAAAAAAACCAGCACCAAACAGTTCCTGAGTGGCAGCAGAGAGATTTCTTCCCCCACCCTGCAGACTCTCAGCACATGTCGTGAAGCAGAGAATTGGTGCAGTTTGTGTCTGTTTTGGAAACAGAAAAGAAATTTGTGCTGCACAGAATTAACTTGACGGTGAATGGAACGTGCTCTTGAAAAATGTGATCAGAGTGATGAGAACCAGGCACCCCTGTACCTTTTCTGATGCTGTTTCTCTTTTTGCAACATTTAAGTGGGCTCAGGGATTCCATTTGTATCCATAAGCTTATTCTTAAAATACCATGAATTCAGAGAGTTTCTGATAGGCTTTGAACACCTGTTTCCAATTAGATCACCCTTAGAAGCTGAATTATGGCTGAATTTTAGAGGCACTTCCGTGGCGGTAACCTTTTTATTTTCCTCGTGTTCTGGTGGATGGGTCAAAGCTTCTGTTTGGATCCATAGACTTATTCTTAAAATGAAATTCATCTATCAGTAATGTAATTTCTTATATGGATATCTTGGGATCATCGAAGACCTAACCTCAGAGCTCCACCGCTGTCTGTTCCCTTTTCATCAGAGATGAACAATTTTGAGATAACAATCTCCAAGGAATCAATGAGTTGAGTTGAAACAGAAGGGAATACATAGATCCATTGATTGAGATGATGCACCTTTCTTTTTTTTTTTTTTTCATTTCATTACT
The DNA here is from genome assembly GCA_013400315.1 of Bombycilla garrulus. Lineage (NCBI taxonomy): Eukaryota > Metazoa > Chordata > Aves > Passeriformes > Bombycillidae > Bombycilla > Bombycilla garrulus. The sequence goes on along the minus strand of VXBU01019648.1, from coordinate 56,373 downwards.
ATTATTATTATATATTGCCATTATTATTGCTGTTGTTGTTGTTAAATTATCTACTAGCTCTTGAGGCTTAGTAGAAATTACCAGAAACTGAGGCAGAAGCGGTCATCCACAGACAACAGTCATGGCCTCGATCACAGGCTGCTGGGGGATTGAACCCATAGTTCTGGTTTGATGCAATAACTTTTCATAACTGTCAATAAGTTCCAGGATTCCTTGAGAAGTACCCAAAGGGCTGTTGGCTCTTCCAATTCCATTATATTTACTTCAATTTAAAGAGCAGCTCTTTGGTTTTACCAAACCACATAACAGGAACCAGAAGGAGAAAGCTGTGTTTAATACAGGTTTGTTTTTCTTCCTTCCCAGTCAAACCTCTACCCTACAGTGGGTCTCCAGACTCCAGGAGAGATCGTGGATGCCAACTTTGGGCAGCAGCCCTTTGTGTTTGACATCGAGGACTACATGAGGGAGTGGAGGGCAAAGATCCAGAGCACCATTAAGCGGTTTCCCATAGGAGACAGGCTGGGAGAGTGGCAAGCCATGCTGCAGAAGTAAGTCACTGCCTTGGTGTTCAGCTTCTTCCCTTTCGGGAGGCTTTAAATACTTCTCAAGTGCTAATTTGTGCTCTCTTATGGCAAAAATTGCCACTCTGCATTTTGCTCAAATTGTTTTACCCTCCGTTCTGTTGTTTAAGAGTCCAAGGGTTTAGGACACCATAAAACCTCTTAATATAGGAGAAAAGCCAGTATGTAAGTCAGCTGGATTCAGAAATGAAAGAGCAAGAAATGGCCTAAACCAAAGGCTTCCAAACCTAACTGAAAGCACAATTATGACATTTTATAAATTTATGAATTCTGAAAGCACTTCTCATGGCAAAAAGGATTGAGGTGGAACTTGATGAGCAGGAGTTGGCAGGAGTTGTCAGAGGTCAGGACTGTTATTGATGCTGTTATTTGCCTTCCAAAATGGGACCACATTTGAGAGCCAGGACCTCCCTTAACAGGAGTTGTTGATTCTGCTGCAGTGGGACCAGTTTATCCCTTTATTTGTTCCTTGTGTTCTCCAGAATTTTTTCTTCTGATGTGCATGGTGGGGTTGTCAGGGTCACCACTTTGCAGTTCCTCCTGTAGAGCTTTTGGGCAGAAGCACTTGTATTTAAAATAAGTATTTTAAAAATTACACACCCGTGTACAATGTTATGCCTAAAAATGATTGCTGACTCATAAAATACTCATTCTTGTACTTAAAGTAGCCAAACTGAGTGTGTGCTTTGAGCTGTGACTTGATCAGATCAATGCCAACTTCATCATGAGAAGCTTATTTTGAGATTCATCATGAGAAGCTTTGAAATCCTGTTGCTGGCTTTTTAGATTTTGTTAAAATAAAGGGAGCATTAACATTGAGTCTCTGTGTCCTGGGTGGGCACAAATGCATTAGAAATGGTCTGTTCAGGAAGATGTTGCGTTTGTTTTCTGACGGTGATACTCCTCTCTCCCACAAGTTTTTTTGAAAATACGACTTGGAAGTGTGTTAATGTTTTTAAAATTAATGCTGACAGTCACCAGATTAACATATCTGTGAATGTGCAGAATTCATAAGGAGATTGAGCTACTAAACATATAATTGCTGGCAAATAAGTGATGGAAGAAATTCAGGACCAAACTATTTTCTTCTTTTTTAGATCTACTTGAAAGCCATGAACCTCTCTGAGGTTCAGATTTATGTCTATATGGGATGTCACTGGCAGTAACACAGTATTGAGCCTTACAAGTGACCCTTGGACAGCAGTCATAAATAAGTATTGTATATGCATTGGGATTCTTCATATTTTAATTATTTTTTCCACTCTGTGAAGTGAATTTAGAACCTCCCTCTTGTTTGCAGAGGACCAGGTGCCTGTCTTGTAACCACACAGTTTAGACCCAGAAGTAGAACCTTGGTTATGTCCTAAGCAAGTTGAGTTTCTAAGTGAAATTGCAACTTCTGTTGTGCTGATTTATTTTTTCTACAGTGACTCTGTTTCACCAGTGTCTCATCATCTCTTTGTATTTTCTTTTTTTCTAGTATGGTTTCGTCATATTTGGTTCACCATGGGTACTGTTCAACAGCCACTGCCTTTGCCAGAGTCACAGACACCACAATCCAGGAAGAACAGACCTCAATAAAGAATAGACAAAGTAAGTCTCTCAGGTGTCACTCCTCAAGTGTGTTCCCTTTGGGACTCTGCAGAGGAGTGAGTGCTCTGGAAGTTACTCCACGAGAGTACAGAGCTGTCCAGAGCACACTGCTGACCTGGAGCAGAGCTTGGCAGCCTCAGCTAGGGGCACTTTTCCCATCATCACTGCGCCCTCTCCACCCTCTGCCATCCTTGCCTGGAGGACTGCCCTGTTCCTTCTGTCCCTGTCTGCTCTGCTTGGCCTTTCCCTGAGCTGAGATCACTGTGCACCAGAGATCCCTTTGGATTTGAGCTCTTCAGGCTGTTTTTAGCAGGGACAGTTCCATTAGCCTGGGCACAGGGACTGGGACACATCCATTTAATTTTACTGCAGCTCCGAGTTAAGGGCTCTTCCAGTCCCTCTGCACATTGTGATTTCAGGTAACTTTTACATGCTGAGGGGTTTTCATATTCACAGCCAACATGTTAAACTCACACTTGGTGAAGAAATTGTATTTTGTATCTGTTTTGGTTGTTGTTGTTTGCTCCCAAGTGGCTCATCTCTCATTTGGTAGCACTGTCAGCACTTTTGGTCCTGCAGAACAAGGCTTGCAGCTTTCTCCTGCTGTACCTTTTTTTTTTAATCTTTTCTATTTGCAGGCTCAGCCTGCAGAGTGGCAGAACATCGGTGTGTTTTCTGCATTCTCCTGGCTGCTGAATGCAGGCCACATCCCTGTACATTTCCTTTCCTTTGTGAACTGTTTCTCGTGTGACTGTTACGTATCAGAGCATTGTGCCCTTTTGTAGCTTGCTCTCCATACATTGCATGTGCTTAGCCAGCATTCGGGTTCATTTGGGGACTCTGCTTTTAAATAACTTGCAGTTGCTGCCTGTTAGTGCTGATGGGCTTTGTGCTTTCCAGGTCATGCATTATGCAACCCTGACCCCAGCCAGTGTTCCCAGTGGTGTGGGTTTAACTGGCAGAGCCTGGCGGGCGGCACGCGAGACGGTGCGGGCTCGTTTGTCTGAGGACAGGTGACAAGGCAGATGGAGGGAAGCAGTACAGAGCCCTGAAGTTGGGGCTTGAATAAAAGGTGTGAGGAAAACACAGATGGGAAAACAAAAAGAGGGGGAAATATAAAAGGGAATGGCATCTGTGAGAGTTGCTAAACAAGGCAAAGCAGAGCTGTCAAAAGCAGCGAGACGAGAAAATGGACGTGCAAGAGAGTGAAATGAGAGCTCTTGTGTTGGTGCGAGAGCCACGGCTTTGGTTCCAGGTTTCAACTACAATAACAACCAGATAGACACTGAGAAGTGGGAGACAAGACATGTCATTGCAGTTGGTTACTGGGATTGTTAATGAAGATTTACCAGGCTGGGCTTCCAACTGCTCCAACACTTTGCGAAAGCCACAGCCTGTTGTTATCAGAGGCCCTGCTTGCAAAGCACCTCATGGGCCATTCCAAACCTTCCCTCTACTGTTTATAAGGAGTGCTGGAAAAATGGTGCAGTTTTAGTTTTAAGTACATTTAGTTTTTATCTGTGAGTACACTTGTAACAAAGAAATGTGAGTCACTGCTCTGAGCTTTCAGGGGTCTTGAGTTGAGTCTTGCACTCGTGTCTTCTGACCTGCTGAAGGAACATACATGGGACATGAACATCCAGCATGATAAAGTGTCTTCTGCCTTGTGTCTTTGCACCTCTTAGAAGCATTACAACTCGTTGAGCTGTTTGCAGTGTAGGCAATAGCTGGTACTTCTCTGGGAATACATTGAGGTGGACTTGCAGGAACAGAGTTTTGTTGATATAATTACTTGTGCTTAGCAGTAGGGATATTGTGGAAGGTGTATTGTGCTGTGATTTAAGACCACAGACCCTCTAAGAATACTGCATTTATCTCACTCATGTTTGCTTTCAAGCTTAAACCAGACAGAGAATGTAATATGAGAGTGACCTAGGAACTTGCCCTCTGAAATTGTTACTTCCCCAGCAGCCTCCTTTTTTCCATCCAGCTGGTGTGTCCTGTTTTTGTTTCCATTGCTGCAGTTCTGTGACTAAAGGACTAAAGTCTCAGAGCACCCCTACCCACCTACTTCATCCTTCAGATCCTTCTACTCCTGATGGTTTTTTGCTACTAAAAGATCCTTTCTCATTTTCAGAGTTTTCCTCACCCTAATCCATAATAAACCAAATATGGTCTCCAGTTCTCCCAAGCCCTTGTGCAAGGTGTTAGTGGGGAGCTGGGTGGAGTGGATGAGACAGCTCTTCTGGCTGGTCCTGTGTGTCACCAGGTCTCCTTTTGCTTTCAGGAATACAGAAGCTAGTATTAGCAGGCAGAGTGGGAGAGGCTATAGAAGCCACCCAACAGCTCTATCCTGGCCTCCTAGAACATAACCCCAACCTGCTCTTCATGTTAAAGTAAGTATGAAAAGCTTTATGCTCCCTGATGCTGACATGTGTAAATGAAGGAGGGAAGAAGAACCTGTCCAAACATCCAGTCTGGCTGCACACCTTGCTCTGAATTCAAACTGTGTGAGCTCCCTTTGGGAGTCCTTTGCACAGTGCTTGTAGCGCTGTAGATGTAGCCCTCTTGTTGCTGCTCAGACCCAGTATAGCTTTGCCTCATGGGATCAGGCATAGGTGCGTGAATTTTAGTTCTGCTGACTGCCAGAAATTCCTTCAGAGGAGTTTCTTTACTGGTTTTGTGGAGATCTTGCAGTGCTGGAGCAGTGTCAGTCACTGTGAAGGTTCCTAGAAAGACAGATGTATGGAAAAGGCTGTCTGGGGTAGAGATTAAAAGAAAAAGTGTCCCAGTTCTCCCAGCTGTACAGAGTGGCTCTCCCCAGATTTCTGAGACATATGAGGACAATTCCCAGTAAAGCTAAATGAGGAGCTTGTTCTCACTATAACTGTGGATATTGCACTTTTACTCTTCCATCTCTATTTTGCATTGGCCCACCAATATTTTTAGGTTGATGGAGCAGTGAAGGAAAGATGGTATTTGACAGATTTAGTACCTTCTCCCTGAAAAAAACCCTCCACAACTGAATTTTAGAGTACCTGCAGAAGAGTTGGAGGTAAAAGCTGCAAAGGAACAGTTTTTTCATAGCACAGTGGAATTAAACTTGCTTGTTTGGGATGTTTTAACATCCATTAGCATCAAAGGTGAAGTTTCTGAGCTCCTTCCCCTATAGCATCATCAGAGCACTCACAAAACAAAGGCAGCAGGAGTGTGAAATTTCATTTTGAAGGTTTCTAGGACTTGCCCAGTGGGGAGCCAGGGCAGGCTGAGTGCAGAGCATGCTGGCTGTCACGCACCCTTTTGTCCCTCTTGCCTCCCATGAATTCAGGTGCCGGCAGTTTGTGGAGATGGTGAACGGCACCGACAGCGAGGTGAGGTGTTTCAGTGCCCGCAGCCCCCGGTCCCAGGACAGCTACCCCGGCTCCCCCAGCTTGAGTCCGAGACATGGATCAAGCAACTCCCACGTTCACAGCACTGGTAAGTGTGTCCTGTGTCTCCTGATGAGGAGAGCAGATGTCAAAGGTGGATGTGGTGGTGTCTCACATTACCTGCTGCTTTCCTCATGTTATTTTCTGAAATGTTCCTTTCCTTCCCTTCCCCAGCTGAGGGGATGTTCTCTTACCATGGGTATCTCTACACTGTCACAGAATTGGTTTTGCATTAGTTATTTTCCACGATTGTCTGCAGAGCAGGTTTATTTCAGCATAAAGAAGCTTTTGAAGGCAGTCTTGTACTGCAGGCACCTGTGACTCAGTGCTTCACTGGTGGAGTGCTGAGAGGAGGTCTGGAATGCAAATCTATTTTGTGTACCTTGGAGGCTGCAAAATAATTGCTTTCCAGAAAGAACTGAGCAGAAGCTGCTCTGCCAGTGGAGCAAAAAGTCAAGGGGATGCGTAGCACAAAAGCTTCTCCCTACCCCATGGACTCTACCTTGCAAGCTCTAGTGTGAGAAGGGCACAGTTCTGTTCCAGTAAAACCCAGCTCTGGAGCATCAGCTCCTCGGAGTTTGGGAAATTAAACTTTAGGTTTTGAAGTGGAAAGAACAAGACAAATGAGGACACCTGAGATATCTTCCCCAGGTAATTACTGACTGCAGTTTTGGAGATGGAGTGAGCCAGGCAAAATGACCTGCAGAGCCCTTGGAAACAGGCTGAGCTGCTTCACTGAGCTGTGAGCTGCTCACAGCCATCTGAGAGTGGTTTGGGTTGGTATTCCCACTGCTGCAAGTGACAAACTGTGGACAGGCAAATACTTAATGGGGAAGGAAGACAAATTACTTGAATGCTTCCAAGCTGTCACTCACCTTTCCAAGCCAGTGTCTTTGTTTTCCTCTGCTGTGTTGTGAGAAGCCCAGGGTGTGTTTCTTTCACTAGATAGTCAGAATGACGCCATCAGTCCATGAAGTTCTTGCTTTCTTGCAAGATTCGTGTCTACATCTGCAACTGCACTGCAAGGCAGCATTTAAATATATTTGTCTCTGCACATGGAAATTCCACAGTTCTCTGTCAGACCTTGTTCTTTCAAAAGAATGGTAATTTCATCAGAAGTGAAGCAGAACTGTTGTGAACAGGCTACTTTGTCTTAAAGATGCACAAAACAGCCCATTTGAATCTTTGTGTTGCTGTAATAGAAAATAGAAATATGTTCCCTGCTGTAAACATAATTGAGGGATCAGCTGAACAGCCATGCCAGGTCACATCATTTAACCAAGGTCCAGTGATCAATATTGGTTGCCTGGTGAAGAATGTATGAAGAAGACAAGCCCATAGTGAGTTTTTTTCCAAAATATTTTAGCCCCTGTCAATTCTGAATCCATATCAAACTTGTGGTAATGAATAAACATATGTGTCTTGTGTCAGTGTGTTCTGCAGCTTGATAAGCACCTTTTGTGGAGGAGCAGGTGTAATTTCAAGCCTGACTCTCAGTGGTTTCTGTTCTCTTGAACAAGGAAGGCTGGGTTGTGCTTATTAAGAGGGTTGCTATTGTTTGCTGGGTGTTGTGTGAATCATGTGCATCCCTAACTTTAAATAGGTTGTGGAAAGCCTGGGCAGTTCTGTTTTCAACAATAATTTCTGCACTTGTGAACTTTTTCTGCCAATTCACAACCCATTTTTAGAACTTCACGAAGCTCAGATGTTGCTGCTGAGCAATGGGGTTCCTTCCATATTCATTTATGTCTTCTCTAAACCCCACTGAATTTAAGAACGATGAACCATAATTGAAGATCTGCAGTCTTATTTTGATTTCTTCCTTTGGGGCCTGCTGTCTTGCTAAGCTGTTGGCTTCACAACAGAGTGACATTGTCAGTCTGGTCTCATTTTTCTTTCTTCTTGACTTTCAGGAGCAGATAGTCCAACCTGTAGCAATGGAGTCATGGCCACAAAAAGCAAACAGAGTCACAGTAAATACCCAGCACTGAGTTCATCATCTTCATCTTCCTCCTCCTCTTCCCCTTCATCTGTGAACTACTCTGAGTCCAATTCTACAGATTCTACCAAATCTCAGCAGCACAGTAGTACGAGTAATCAAGAAACCAGGTATTGTTTTCCTCTGGAGACACCTGATGGGGGGTGGGATGGTGGGAAAAGTCTCAGTCTGCTTTCTGAGGAGCCAGAAGGCATCTGTCCTGCCCTTTTGAACAATATTGGTTATCTACAAGGTCACTGCTATGCCCAGCAGACACAAACCTGTTCTGGCTCCCTTGCTGTGGCTCAGGCTTGGAGGTTCATCTCATGAGGAATATTATGATGATCTTGTTTCAGGCACCAGGCCATCCCATTACACTGATGCCTTTGAATCTCAGTGTGATAGTTTGCCCAGAAGCTTTCCCAGTCAGCCTGGTGGTGTTTCTGCTGCCTCAGCCAGGCACTTGTTCCTGCTGAGCGGCTTTCCTGCCCTGTCCTGGGAGAGGCAGCAGCTCAGGCCACTACTGGCTTGGTGCATTGCCCTCTTGTGCAATTTCCCTGGGCTGCCTGTTGTCCTGTTCCTTACAGGCGAGCCTCTGAGCCAGCAGTAATTTGTTCCATGCTGTGACAGCAGGTCAGGCTGAGCCTCCCTTGTCCAAGAAGCCACAGGTGATCCAGCAGCTCAGTGCAGTCATTGCTGCCTTTCCTGGAGTGTGGAGCAGGGTGAGCTGTGGTGAAAACTGAGCTTCCTGTGGGCTCACTCTCCACAGTGCTGTAGCAGGGCTGTCTGAGGCCTCAGTGGGGCAGAGGGTGTCATCATGATTAAATGAATCTCTTGCTAATTGCAGCTGGCACTCATTCTTCAAGTGCTGTGCTTAGCACAGCTTGCAGGGCAGTTTCTAGGCTCAGTTGTGACCTCTAAAGAGCCACCTAACGTGTAACTGAGTGAGAAACACTTGTTCAGACTCAATTTACCAGAATCATTTAATGATGCTGGATTTGTCATTCTTTATTTTTTAAATGTAGAGCCCAAGTTCCAGTAAGATCTTCTCATAATTTCAGTTAATCAGTAGTTAATCAGCAGTTTTAGTCAGCCTGCTGTCTTGGACATAAAAGTGTTCAGTAGTACACTGTTTGCAAGGACTGGAGATGTATCATAGCCAAGATTCCCCTGCTGTGCAGTCTCTGAGTGTGTTATCTGTTACCTGGCTGCTATTTACTATCCCAAGGATTACTGCTTCCTGAAGGGAAAAAAACAAAATGTCCTGCACCTGGAATTATGACAGGCACTTAGGGAACAGAAGCCTGTTTCATAAATTGTCTTCAGAACCCTGCAACAATTTTTGCTGCACTGACTTGGACCATCTGGCTCCCTGTAGTCCAACTGGCACCTTTTCTGGTGTGCTGGCCATTGCTTGGCACTGTTTGGCACATAAGCTCTTCATTTCTTCCCTTTTTAATTAGACATCTGACCTTTCTTCCCTCCTTTCACCTCAGTGACAGCGAGATGGAAATGGAGGCTGAGCATTACCCCAACGGAGTCCTGGAAAATTCATCCACCAGGATAATGAATGGCACTTACAAACACGAAGAGATCCTGCAGACAGATGAGTCCAGCATGGGTAGGTCCTCAGAGGCAGGAGGGGTAAAGGGAAACAGGAGGAGCTGGTTAAAGAGTTAAAACTATGATTGGATTGTGGGGAAAAAGCATGTACTTTGGGCTGCTTTCCCCACCCACTAATACTGGGAAGCTGGTGATGTTGGCATCTCTGACTGAAAGTTTTCTGAGTCCATGATTTGTCAGACTAGGGGTTTCTGGGTTATATACACTGTGTTACATGCATGAAAGAGTAACAAATTGGGATAAATCCCAGGATTTGATCAGGAGACTTGATTTCTAGGTAGTTCTCAGGCGTTAAACAGAGCTCAGATCTTCCCTGTGTCTGTGGGCACTGTGACAATCCCACCACTGGCTGTTGTAGGGCAGGGATCACAGAAAGCTTCCACTGGGATAAACTATGGGCAGGAAGCAGCTAGCTGCTCCAGAAGGGAGTTTGTGGGTATCCTGACACACAGTGGGCACTGGTGGGGAATGCAAGATGATTGTTCCTTCTCCACTGCTTCTCCTTAGAAGACAGCTGCCCCCAGAGGCAGCTCTGTGGAGGGAACCACGCTGCCACAGAGAGAATGATCCAGTTTGGCCGGGAGCTGCAGATCCTGAGCGAGCAGCTTTGCAGAGAGTATGGGAAGAACACCATGCACAAAAAGATGCTTCAGGTAAGCCTTGTGCTGCATTGCAGCAGTTTTCTGGGCCAGGTCTGGGGTTCTGGGTTCCCTTGCAGACACCTGGGTAGCCCCCACTTCTGCACCTGCTGAGCAAGGAGGGACCTGCGTGGGGATCAGAGATCAGAACATGAATTTAGAGCATCTACACCCAATTCTGAGCACACAAGAGAAGAAATACAGCTCCTGCCTGGCTTCCTGGAGCAACTGCATGCTCTTCTTCCCTGCAGGTGACACTCTACCTGCCTTCCTGTGCTGGCTCCTCTGCCAGCTGGAGGGGCACCCTCTTTAATCCACTGTCTTGATGGGCCCTTGCTGCCAAGAAGAAAAGGGCCATTTCTTTTCAGGAGGTAGGCACCTGTCTCCGTGGTGATTGCAGGAGGTGCCCCAGCTCGACTTGGTGGTTTTCCTGTGTGTTTGCAGCCCTGCCTGACCTGACTGTGCCTTTCTGTTCTCTCCCAGGACGCCTTTAGCTTGTTAGCTTACTCAGACCCTTGGAACTGCCCTGTCGGCCAACAGCTGGACCCCATCCAGAGGGAACCTGTGTGTGCTGCTCTCAATAGTGCTATTTTGGGTAAGATCTGCTTCTGCGGGTGCGTTTCCCCAGACATACCTGCTCTCAGGGGTGGTCCTGTGGCAGGCAAGCCTGTCAGAAATACTTGTGTTTAGCTTTGGCCTTTCTTTCTCTTGCTGGGGACTGTCAGGGCAGTAATGCAGGAAGGGGAGTAGGAGGGAAGCCTGCAGAGAACAGATCCCCTGATACACTCCCATTTTCACTCCCTTTTGCATCTTCCTCAGTGCTGCTTCCAAGGATTGCCCTCAGGATTTTCCTCCTCTGCTTACTTTAGAAACCCAGATCTCTTTGATGCATTTCCCACCCCTCTCGTGTAATTCTCTGAACCCACCTGAATAATTTTGTGGACTTTCCCAGGGCTCTTTTCCAGCTGTATGGACTAGCAGAGTTCAGCCCTGCTATCATCTTATTTTCTATGAGGGAATGTAGTTACATCCTCTGCACAGTCTGGCTCACTGTGCCCAGGCAGATTTCCTGTGAGGTCTGTGCATCTCACACTGAATGATCCAGAAGGAGATTTAGAGATTATCATCTGGGGAAAGGAACAACTTGATGGAGCCCATGAAGGCTCCTGTTCTGACTGAGCAGAGGAACAGAAGTCGCATGTTTTGGGAAGGAGAGTCCCTTCCCCTGAGAGTCAGCAGCCGTTTGTCCAGTGCTTGAGGAGCATGGAGAATTGCCCAGGGCTGTCACCAGGGAGGTGTGGTGTCTGGATATCACACAGGTTTCCAGAGACCTTGTCTAGCTCAGCCCTCTGAGGGCGCCCTCAGAGCCACTGTAAAGACGTGGTGATGAGGGAGTGACTTCGTCCAGGGCTTGGGCTGCTGTGCAGCCTTGCACAAGTGGGAGAAATGGAGAGGTTGCCTCCCACCTGGGACCAGATGTCTCTCCTTGTTCATCATGCTTTGCTATCTCATGTTTCCAGGGTTTTCTGGCAAGCAGCATCAGCAGGAGCTTCGCTGCCTTTTTGTTGCTCTGGCCACCACAGCAGCACTCTGTCAAAGGCCCTGCTGAACTGTGGGAACCCTCATGGATGGTGGGGTGTGTGGAGCAGCAGCAGCAGCACAGAGCTGGCAGTATTTGGGAGTAGCTTCCCTCCAGAGCCAACATCTTCTGCCAGGGATCCGGGCTCGGTGCCCGGGCAGGACGGGGAGAGGCTGAGTGCAGGTGAGCCAGCAGCAGCCAGAACAGCTCTTGTGAACAGCTCTCTTTCTCTGCCCCCACAGAATCTCAGAACCTGCCAAAGCAGCCCCCGCTGATGCTCGCCCTGGGCCAGGCCTCGGAGTGTTTGCGGCTCATGGCTCGCGTGGGGCTGGGCTCCTGCTCCTTTGCCAGAGTAGACGATTATTTGCACTGACAGCCGAGCGGGACGGAGCTGCCGTCGTGGAGTGCTGCCCTTCACCCTCTGTCGCTGCCACTCTGCACCACCACCTCGTTGGATAGCCTGAGCTCCCTGCCACCGACACCCCTCTGGCTCACACACACTGCCTGTGCAAGGATCGAGTGAGTCCCTCACTGTGTGGCTGTTCCTGACCCCAGGAAGACTGGCAGAGCTGACCCATCTCCCTGCCTTTGCTGCGGCTCCAGCGGCGCTCGGTGCCTCGCTGGTTATTCTAATGTAGCGCCTTCTGATGTAGGGATTTTTCTCTTTTGTTTTGATTTGAGTTGTTTCTCATGGTTCCACCGATATTTTATCTGGAGAGTTTTGCTGAGCTGGTTTATGCTGATTTACTGAGGAAGCTCATCAAGTTGGTGACAGCTTGTTCTTTTCTTCCCTTCTCCCTCCATCGTGCACATACAGCATCATCCGTGCTAGTAGTCCAAACTCTTCTCACAGTGGCAGTTCAGAGGGAATTTTTTTTTTATTATTATTTTATTTGAATCATGTTTATTAAAAAGGTCTCTTCCACCTCCACAAAGTCATTGATGTATTTATTGCCCACAGGCTCGGTCTCAGCCACACACACCATACAGCCCCTCAGGAGGCCGGGTGAGGTAGGTCCTGTCACACACTCATGATGGGAATTGGAGGAGCCTGGTCCTTCACGGTGCCTCTTTTCAGAGCCCGAGGCTCTCAATCTTGGCTTTGTGAGTGGGAAGAGTAAAAGGTTCACATTGTCTGTGTTGGTGATAGTGCTGTAGAAGCCTCTCACAGCCCTGAGAAAGAGTTAAATCCAGCTCTCTGAACAGCTGGAGGGACCTGACTGATGAATATGAAGTCATCTGCCACTGTATGGGTAGAACCAGGTCATGTGAGTTGGCCAGAAACGTCAGGGTGATGCCGTGATGGGCTGACAATTTTTAATTAAATAACAGACAATTTTAAATTAAATTACAAATCCCCCTTTTTCTCCCTGGAGGAGGGCTCTGCCACTAACTCAGTAATAACAGTATTTTCTGCCCTCTCCCATCCCTGTAACACTGATGTAAATGAGCACTTCTAAATTTTTGGAATGTCTGAGAAACCTGGGCTGAGCTGTGTGTGTCCTTGCAGGTGGGGCAAGCTGAGGTCAGGTTGCAGGTTGGGGTCAGTACCAGCTCTGTTGGGCCTGAGCCGTTCAGAAAGGAGCAGCAGCGTTTCTTTAGGGATTATTAAGATAATTATCAAAGTTCCAGGCCCAAAAGAGACCAGCAAGTATCAGTGGCGAGTAACCTCTGAGTAATATGGACTGATGTGTCCATGCTGTGTGCCAGGCCCAGGGACTCGAGTGCTACCAAGCAGTCAGAGCTCCTGTGATTGTTTCTGAGCAGGTTCTGTTACCTGCCTGGCAGCACCGTGTGCTTTGCGTCCTCTGCTGTGCCATTAGGAGATGGCAGGTTCAGCCTGGCTGCACGGGAGGAGTTGGAATTCTGCACCAAATTAATTTTAGGTCAGTAGCTCTGAGGAGGACCCAAGGGAGCTCAAACCAAACATGAATTTTACTGCTGTTCACTATTTTTTTTTTTTTGGAAGGTCAAAGAAAGATGAACAGGTTATGTTGAGGTTTGTCCTTAAGATGGAGATTAGCCTGTGCCAGGACTTTAAGCATCAAGAGAGTTTGTGTGCCTCTGAGAAGAAAAGTAGCAGCAGCCCAAAGCTTTAATGATTTTCTGGGTTTTGCAGGATGGATTTGCAGCTGGTACATGAGATGTGAAATCAAAGCAGAGCCAGGGAGCAGATGCCAGGGCAGACTGTGGCAGTGAATGTGCAGATGGTGTTGGAGGTGGTTGGGAGCATTGTCCCTGTCTTTTGGTGACGGTGTGCAGTGTGTAGGGGCAGTGCTAGAGCGGTGGTCTAAGAAAGCAGGAGGTTTAGAGCTGGAGGAGATCTTTTTATCAGATCACTGCTACAGCTGCAGAAAGCAGAGGGAGCTCTATCACAGCTTTTCTTCCAGGGAGACAGAGGCAGAGAGCTGCACCAAGCAGAATTTAACTTGCCAGTCTGGGGCTTCTCTTCCAGCTCTGGGGAACAGCTCATGTGCCTGGAAGCTCATCTGTTGATCCTGAACTTTGCTGATGGATCTTAGCCCAGCCTGCCATCCTTGCCTTGCTGCACGGGCAGAGATAACTCAGTGGGCAGGTTTCCTTCTCAAAGCCTCTGGTCCCAGCAGCGTGTGAACTCTGCCTGGTGGCTTCTCCTGCAGGCTTTGCATTCCCTGGGCTCAGGTGACAGCATACTGCTGCGCTGATTGTGGGTACTGAGCTTGAGATACTCCAGGACCTGGCTTTGCCTTCCCCATTTGGCAGCTTCCTCTGCTCTTGGTCACCACTTTGCAGCAGTCTGGCTGCAGTCAGACCTCTCTCTTACTTTTGTAGCAACACCATCCTTATCTCTTTCTGAGGTTTTTTTTGGTTCCTTCTCTTTGTGGTTTCTTTAAGCCAAGTCTCTTCATTCTGTGTCATATTAATGCCCCATTTGGTCTCTCAGCAAAGCTTTGCTGACTGTCCTACAGCAGTTTTTTTATTTTGGTTTCACTACAAGAAAAAAAAAATACAACCAAGAGATGTTCCTAGATATCTGATTATTTTGGTGCCAAGAAATGTGCGATGGAAGTTATTTAGTTTATTTTTTTAATCTACTTTTAGTGTTCTGGTGGTTTCGGCAGTGGTTTCTGTTTCTTGTACTCAGATTCTGACTAATGTGGCCACAACTCAGTGTGGGGAAGATAAGCGTGTTTGTGGTGTGTGGTGGCACGTGGGCCCCAGCCTATCCCTGAGTCCTAGATGGGATTTCTGATGTGGTTTTCTCAGGTTGTATTTCAAAGCCTCTTGCCTTTGAATCTCCCTGGCTGCTCTTTGATGGTTCATGTGAGCTGAAACCTGGATTATTGCAGTTGTTTTTAAAAACAGAGCTGAAGTGAAATGGGATCTATAACACTGAATGTGGCTGTACACCTAACCAGAGGCTACATGGCAATTCAAAAGTTACTTCTATAAAAATGGTTTGGGTTTTATTATTCCAAGTGCCTCAAGCAATCTGGTCATTGCTTCCAAGAGTCCTTCAGTGAAACCATGTAAGTGACTGTGGAGCCTGTAGGAGAAACTGCTGGATTCCAGTTCTGGGTGAGGGGACAAGGACTCAGCTGCAGCTCTGCGTTTAGTGCTGGTGGCACTGGATGTAGGATTTCCATCACCTCTGGGTGACTCACAGGTGCTGGGCTGGCTTCAGATGCTGGGAGGTTTTCCAGAGCTCAGCTGGACCCTGCACAGGCAGCATTCCTCAGCCCCAGGAGAGGCTCTCCAGCTGTGTGTCCTTCCCAGGACCTGGGAGATGTCACTGCTGGGACTGAACCTCTTCCAGCTCTCCGTGGCTGCACTCTCAGAAGGTCTCAGCTGTCCCCTGATCAGTCCAGAGGCACCCCTAAGGAGCTGTGATCCAGAGAGCAGCAAACACACTCCAGCTCTGTGCTCTGGACACCCCACCCACCTTCCTGACACTTGGCACTGCAGCAGAGGCCTTGCAGAAGGAAAACATTTCACAGGGACCTGCTGGAACCTGATTTCAGGCCTGCACATCCTGGGCTTTGGGTTTCAGTCCAATGCCCTGCCTGTTAAGTGGCCTTTTGAGAGGAGCATTTTGGGAACTCCAGACCTGGAGCCTTGGTTAAAGTGTCCTTCAGGGGTTCTGTGCAGGGAGCTTCACGGAGCTGAATGGAGGCTTCTCTCCCCATGCACAAGGGTTCATGCTGCCCCCACAAGCTGAGAGTGAGAGCATCGAGAGTACAGTGGGAGAGCTTTGGAGTGAGATGCACTGGAGTAGCTGGGGTGAGCATTTCTTGGAGGAGTATCCACCTGATACACCTGGAACTGCAGCCTGTGACCATCTCTGTGGCTCTGCTGGGTGCATTCCTGCTTGTGGATATCTCTCCTGTACCAGCGGAGCCAAATCTCGTTCCTCTTGTTGCTCTTGGAGCCATCTTGTTCCACATGATTCCTCTTGCTGCTCCATGAGCCTACCCTAGCAAATATTTAACCAAAGCTATTTCAAGTCTTAGAGGGTTGAGAGAGCTCTCAGTCAAGCTCTCCTGTGAGCCAGGAGGGCAGCAGTCTATTTCCTGTGCATCCTTCAGTGTGTTCCCAGAGCCAGCTGGTTTTGGGAAAACTTTTTACTGCTACCAGCAATCCTTTCTTGCCTCTCTGCCTCCCACAATCCCAGTGTTGTCCCAGCTGCGTGGCCACAGCGGTTCCTGCAGTGCTGGGTGCTGTGGGAGCTGCTCCAAGACCAGGGCCAGCTCTGTGGCTCATGTCTGTGCCAAGCATGGCTGTGGCAACTCCAGCTGCCCTTCCTGGCTTGTTCTTCCCTGCTGCCATGAAGGGGCGGGTCCACACGTGACAGTCCCTTCTTGTCACCATGCAGCATCCCATCAGCCTGCAGCTGGGCTGGCTGCAGCCCTTCTGCCATTCTTGTGGAGTCTGTGAGAGCTGAGCCCTCGTGTGTGGCCAGCAGAGCAGAGAGGGACTCCCAGTGAGGCACTGGACGATGTGCAGCATCCAGCCCTTTGGAGAGGGGTTCCAGTGGATGCTTTCTCTCATCCCCATGTGAACCAAAGCTGGAGCTTTGTTTGCCTTGAGATGTGTGAAAGGTGTGTGGTGAAAGATGGGTGCTGTTTGTATTTCCAGCATCCTGGTGGTCCTCGCTGTGCTGCTGCCCACTGGATTTGGACACTGGGAGGTGCAGCTGTGGCTGGCACGGAGAATGGGCCCCTCTGGGAGTGTCATTCCTCATGCTTACCTACACCTGGGATCTTCCCATATCCTTCCTTCTCTTTTTTCACAGTGACATCTCAGTCTATCCTCAAGCCGTGTCCTTGTTCTTCACATTTTATTAAGGTATCTTTACCATTCTTTAAATAGCTTTGTTCTTGAGGCTGCCTTGAAAAACTGGAGCAACCAGAGGTGCTGGAACTAGTTCTGGGGATCGAATGTATCACTTTCCACCTTGGGTATCAGGGATGATGACCCATCTCCCCCTTCAGCCAAGCAAACCAGGATTGCAGCTGTGCTTTGGTGCCTGTCTGTGACAATACACAGCCCTTGTTGCTCAGACACACACGTCAGAGTTCTGCTCTTGTGGGGTGATAGAGAAGGTGATGTGTGGCAGCCAGGCTGTAGAGCAGTGTGTGATCAGGAGGTTCTTCCCATAAAGAAGCAGTGCAGACTTGAACTGTCCTGAGGCAGCAGGTGAGAGAGGGATCCCTCATGCTCCAGTGCTGGGTGCAGTGAGGCCCCGTGGAGCTGGTCACAGCCTGGGAGAAGGAACAAGGCCCCTGGTCCACCCAGGAGCCCCCTTTGCAGAAGGAGCATCTTCCTTCCAGCCCTGCTGGTGTGAGAGCAGTGATGGGGCAAGAAGAGAGCAGGGTTCTTGTGGAGAGCACGTGTTGGGTCTCCAGCTGTACCAAGGTGTTTCTGCAGGAAGATTTGGTGGGGACATGCCAGGGGACGTGGTGGGTGCTGCTGGGACCTTTCTGCCCCAGAGGGGTGAGTGATGGAGGGAACTGCACTCCAGCAGTTCTTGGTCAGAGCCAGAGCTGGCTGTGAGCCTTGTCCCATCTGCTTTGGAGGGGCAGAGAGCTGAGGAAGTGTTGCTGGGGCTGTGTGAGGGCAGCTACAGCAGATTTGGGAGGAAAAGGAAGGAGTTGAGAGCCTGGAGGCCCCTTCTATAGACAGCACTCGGTGCTTTCCACCATCCTTCCCTGCAACAAGAGCGGCAGGTGATGGATGAGTGAACCTGGCATGTCTGTCCGTCTCCCCACATCCCAAACCAGAGCTCAGAGCCTGCAGCTGGAGCAGTGCCTGGCAAGCCAGGGCATCATCCCAGCTTGAGGAGCACACGTCCTGCCAGCTGTTTTTTTTCCAGAAGGGAACTTTCTCCTGCTTACAGAACACCCACAAGTCCCATCTGGAGTTTGCACTCACATGGCCACAGAATCATTCCTGGAGGCAATGCAAATCTCTGCTCCTTGCTGAAAGTCCCATGGCCAGGCAGAACCCTTTTCTCTGGTCACTCCACTTGGGTCCAAGCGTGTGCTTGGACGTTTTTGCTCGGGAGGACTTTAGCTGCATCCTTCCTCCAGAGGGAAGCACAGAGGGATTTTTGTATGCTGGGCTTCTCACAGGCTTAGACTTGAAGAAAGGAGAAGCAGCAGCAACTCTGGGGATAATCCAGATTTTAAAGAAAATTTGAAAACCCCAAGTATGGTGACTTCCCGACCAAGGACTGCGCGGGCGTTGGATTGGGATCGAGTCTCTTGCTGTGCAGCCAGGGAGGGAGGAGGAAGCTGCAGCCCCTGATGCTCTCACACAGCAGCAGTGCAAGCCCCAGGACCTGCCCAGCACACAGTGAGCTCTTCTCTCCTGCTGGCTGCTCAAAACTCAGGTATGAAACGCTCAGCTGGAGCACGGGGTGCGAGGTGTCCGCAGGTTTCCCGGCGGCCCTGGAGGAGCAGCCGCCGCTGGGCACAGCTCCCCGTGCCCCTCCAGGCTGCTCCCCGCCCTCAGAAGGGAGTTTCACCTCTTTGGTACAACATTGGCGACATGGACATTACACAAACTGTGCACATTGGTTCAGTCTATGCTTAGTATTTGTGAATTAAGTTATCTGACGCTTCGCATGAAAACTTCAAAAAAGGGGCTCGGGGGGGTGGATTTTAACTGAGAAAAAGCTTATGAAAATATACTGGAAATATGGTAAAGAAATCGACATTCTGTTGTATATTGACAGAATTATTTTTATTAAAATACACATCCATGTGCAAGAGCCAGTGTGGAGCTGTGTGCTTTGTCAGTCTCTGCTGACCGGGGAAGGCTGCTCGTGTCCCCTCTGACAGGGGATGCACATCCTCGAGGTGTTTGTCCCCCAGAATCTGATTCTGCTTCAGCTTCCCCTTCCACCATTGCTTTCTCCCATAATGCCTACAGTTCATGGGCAAAAATGTCATTAGGGATGTTTTTCCTGTGCCATTCAGTGTCCTAGAAAATACAGCCCTGAAGTCTTTTCTAGCTATGAGCATAAAACACTGATGAAGCTTTAGGCTGAGGATCATTTGCCACATTCCTTCTTTTACCTTTCTGAGGTTTTCCTTGTATGTTTGCACCTCTGCCATGAGAAGATGGGCCAGCAGCCTGGTCTGAGTATCTGGGATCCCACGCTGCTCCCACCCTTCCCCAGCCCTGTGGAGGGACAGGCAGCCAGGACACCTCTGTCCAGCTGAAGGGGTCCTGTCCTCACCCTCCTGGCACTGTGGACATTGTTCCTTATCTCCCTCAGGTGCTTCTCAGAGGCCACCAGCACATTTGGGAGCTGTCAAGGTATTAAGGGTTTTTCAGTATCTTCTCCTAGAACCCTCCCCTTAATCTGGAGCACCTGCAAAGCCCACGGGGCTGCGAGCGTGCGCTGAGGATGTGCAGCTTTGCCTAGGGGTGAGGTAACCTCACCTACGGGCCCTGCGCCTGTGGGTCAAGGCCTGGCTCCACTCTCACGTTCCCACTGAAGCACACTGTGACCAGGCACATCTTGCTCCTGGAGAAATATGAGCGTGTGGCACAGGCTTTTTTTGCTTGCAGCATGCCCTGGGTTTGTCTGCTGCTTGGTCTGGAGAATCAGGAGAAGTTCAAACAGCAACTTTTAGCAATGAGTCTTTATTATAAATATTTGCTCCGCAGGCCCATCTTGGCAGGGCAGTGGCAGCAGCAGGAGCTCGGTAGCTCGTGGCACTGTGACACCGGATCCTGCCGGCTGCAGGATGGCTCCTCCCGCAGTGAGCACCCATGGCCACAGCACCCGCTGGACAAGAGCTGCCAGCACCGTTGTCTCCCTCGAGAGACAGGAAGACTGGACGGGCAAATCAGATGGTGGATGTGTTCAGTTCTTTCCTTCGAAGCCGTTTTACGATTTTATCCACCCAGTCCTTCTTGGGGTCAGCACAAATCCCTTCACCATTGGCAGCCACAATCCTGCAATGAGGAAGTGAGGAAAAAGAGTGAAAACACGAACTATGAGCCATTCCCTTCCTGTGCACTGCTTCTCCCCTCCCTTTTCACAGCCCCATCCTGGATGAGGATTGGAGCCATCTCCAGCAGCCTGTGCCCTCCTTGAGCTGATGGTGAGTGTCTGAGTCTTCCCAGACCACCAGCATTAGCAGAAAGCACTAAAACCCATTCCCTCCCTCTTTGCCACCCCCCAGAGCTGCTTTCCTACCACAGCCCCCCGGCTGGGACCGAGCTGTCTGTGGATCCCAGATCTGGGATGGGAAGCAAACCCTGGGATACTCACACAACTGCAGGCTTGGGGCAGTCTTTGGATGTCTCGTAGAAGCTTTGAGGGTGTCGGATGCGTTTCTGTGCATACTTAAAGCAGCATTCCACGGGTGCAAAGTGGGCTGTGGAGGGAAGGGGGGATGTTGTGAATTTCATCACCGGACAATGGCACCACTGGGTGTGGAACGCAGCATGGAGGCTGTGGAGCATCTCAGCAGCTCCTGTAGCATCCTGTGCCAGGGCTTTGTCACCCTTCACACAGCAAGCACAGGGCTGGGACGTGTGACAGGGGTGGGGCAGGGGACAGCCTGGGACCTGGCACCTCCCAGCCCGGATTGTGCAGCCCCCAGAGCACACGGTAAGCTCAGGGTGCTCAGTCTGGGGATGAGGGTTTTTGGGTTTTCCAAGGCAGGGGCACAACTTGCAGGGTGTTTTGGAAGGCTCCAAACAGCTGCATGTTCTCCCTTCCTCCAACCCCCAGCTGAGACCTGGGGAACAACTGCCAGGGCCTCCTCCAAGCTCCTGCAGCCTCTCCCCAGGTCTGGCTTTGCAGAGACCACCCAGCACCTTCTCCATCCATCCCTGCACTGGGGGGTGTGCTGCCCTGCCCTGACCAGGGCTTGCTCCTCCGTCAGCAGCACCATTCGCACTCCCCGCTGGCGTTTCCTGCCTGACCTCCCCAAAGAGATGTCCCCAGAGGGGGCTCAGAGCCCTGACCTGGAGCAGTGGCCCCTGAGGTTCCTTACCTGTGGCGTGGTGCAGGGAGAAGGTGAGGAGCAGGGTGAGCAGCAGGACAGTCCTTGCAGGGAGCATGGTGGCTGTGTGGTGGCTCTTCCTCCGTCCTCTGTGCTGCTCTGCCCGGTGGCTGTGCCTGTGGCTCTCTGCACGCATCATTTATCCTCTGCCTGCCGCCCACTCAGGCTGCTTTTCCAAAAATTTCAGACGTGTACTAAGAAGCCAAGGTCAAGGGGGTTTCTGTGGTTTATTTTTAGGATGCATCCAGCAGCCGGTGGAAAAGTCTGAGGAGCAGTTCTGCATTCTACGGAAGAGCTGTGACGTGGCAAGGGATCTTCCAGGAGACTTGGGAGGAACTGAAAGCAGATTAAGACCATCTTCCCATGCAGGCAGAACATCAAGTCCAGTGCTCATCTGTCTAACAGGAAAAACAACCCACAGTCCCTGAGCAGGGACAGGCCTCGTGTGAGTGTAATTGGTTTGCCCAGTGTCAAAGGCCAGTGATGGAGTCCCACACAAACTGACCACACAGAGAGCACTGGGCCGGGCAGGAAAGCACATTGGGATGGGATGGGATGCATTGGGATGGTGTTGCCTAGAAAGGCTGACCTGGAAACAGAAACTAGGTAGAGTAAAAGAATAAAAAGGGATTTATTGAAAGGATCCAGCCTGGGCCATGCAGGAACCCCTTGGGGCTACACCCAAGCAATCCAGCAATGGTCCCAAAAAATGGATGCTGTGTCATGAAGGCTCACACTTTTATCAGCTCTGGTCCATTTGCATATTTGAGTTAATTGTCCAATTACAGCTTCAGGTGATGAAGCTCCATCCTCCTTGTTCCCTCTCTTTCTCCACTGTTGTTTCCACACTTGGGCCTAAACTTTGTCCTTGGTCCCAAGCTAAAAAGGAATTGTTTTGCCTAAATACCCCTGAAGAGAGCTCACCAACCCTTAATGTGAAACCCAGAACTACACACTAAAACAGCACAGAGTCCAAAAAAATATAAAAGCTAAAACATAATGTATCCATGGCATGGCATGGCAGGCAGAAGAAGCCACTCTGGACCAATCCAGAAGATCAGAGAAGGTGTCAGAGGTGCTTTTGGTGAGTTCAGCAGACTTCATAGAAGGGGAAGAAATGAGGCAGGGGCAGTGGGGTCTGAACTGAGGAGAGTCTGGGCCTGAACACAAGTCTGAGCCCGTGTGTTGCCTCTGCCTCCCACACCAGCACTGGGATTGCAGTGAGAGTCAGGGGGATGGAGGCTTGTGGCCATCAGGGCAT
This sequence comes from Bombycilla garrulus, assembly GCA_013400315.1. Lineage (NCBI taxonomy): Eukaryota > Metazoa > Chordata > Aves > Passeriformes > Bombycillidae > Bombycilla > Bombycilla garrulus. Next base: position 34,186 of record VXBU01019648.1, on the reverse strand, counting down.
TCCTGCAGGAAGATGGGACAGATCCTAGCCCAGCCCCAGGAGAGCCATCCCAGATGCCAGGGAGGAGGGGCAGGTGGCACAGAGCCCAGCTTCGATGCAGGGATCTGCTCCCTGGGGAGGCAGATGCATCTGTGTGTGAGGAACAGATGGGAATAAATCCTGGGAATTAGGATTTATTCCTAATAAATAAGGAACCCACGTGGGATGATGCTGAGTGGGAGCACAGGAGGGGACCTGGCTGTGCCTTGTGGGGTGAGGCAGTCCAAGGCTTCTCAGAGGGGAAGAAAGGTGGAAATGGGTTTCTCTGAAGATTATCTCATGTCTACACAAGTTCTCTGAAAGGAGAAAGGAGAAGGAAACAGATAAAATTTGCAGAAAATGCTGGTTTAGAAGAAATGGTCTGCAGGACATGGGGTCTGCTGGCCTTGCACAGGGCAGAGTGGCCACAGAGAACTGGGCACAGCCCCGCTGGGTTCTGGTGTCCCTGTCCCCAGGCAGGGCTCTGCAGGGAGAAAATGCCTGACACACAGAGCCTGACTTTGCATCACCCCCTGCCCTCCCTGGCCATGTCCCCAGTGCCCAGACCCTTGGGGCCAGCAGCCACCAGCATCACACCAGCTCCCAGGCACTGGATAAAAGCACACAGCTGTAATTAAGGAAGAACTGAGCTAATGACTTTTTCCAATCAGCATCTCCTGGCACAGAAAACCTTATGTTCCAACCCTTAGCTCCCTGCTCAGGCTTGTCTGAGGCACACAGTTGCTCCTTCTTTCCCTTAGCTATTTATGACTTTCTCCAGAAGCATTAGTAGAAGCCTCCACTATCTGTTCTTCACAGAGCAAATCTGTGCATGTTGGATGTTTGGAGACCTGGAAAAGCCCCACAAGGCTCTGGAGGATTGGGCTTCCCTCTGTGTCCCTGCCCAGCAGTGGACATTAGGGTTTGGGGTTTGGGTTCAGTCTTCTCCAGCCTCCCCTGAAGAGCCTGGGGCGTTCCCAGCACGCTCCTGAGCCATCCCCACCAGTGGCACAGCCTCTTCCTCGGCTGTGGAGCTCCTGGTTAGGCAAATGCCAAGGCAAGTGGAGACAAGAGGGGGACAGACTCTGCAGAGGATTTTATGGGTGTCCAAACCACCTGCAACCTCATTATAATTAATAACTCACTACAAATTTTCTGACTGAGGAAATTCCCTACTTTAGAAATTAAAGTGGATAGGCATTTTAGGATAGGCATAGGACAAGAAAAAAAAAAAAAAAAGACACATAGAGGTGGGAAATACTATCTGCCTCATAAAAGTGCTTTGGGTTTTGAGTGGATAATGAAAAAATTTAACACTTTAACAGAGAACATGATAAATGTTGCGGTCGGGCTGGACCTGTCCCTCCCAGAGCCCCGAGGTCTGCGCTGCGTCCGAGCCACAGCTGTCAGGAGAGGGCACCAGGTCCAAGCAAACAGGGCGGCTCCATGGCCTGAGGACTCCTGAAGCGGAAAGGCAGCAGTTTAAAAGGCTTCTGCAGGCTGAAGCCTCTCCTGGAGCACCCAGAGTTCTCCACCGTCGTGGTGCCTGTGACACCTCAGGGTCATCCCTCAGCTCTGGATGGGTTTTGCCTCTGCTGTGAAAGCATCCCTGGAGCTGCTGCAGCCAAGATCCCCTTCCCCAGGAGCTGTGATGCTGGCAGCAAGGCTCTCTGGTGCCCGTTGCTCAGGGATGGGCTGAGCAGCATCTGGGCTGGCGGCAAGTGATGGGTTTTTTATCACTTGGGGTTTTTTTGGTAGGTTTCTTTTTTTGGGTGCTTCTCCTTTTTTTACCCCTTATTGAACTGCTCACAGGGAAAGAAGGAGGAAGTAGGGGGACATTCAGAGTTGCAGTATTTGTCTTCCCAGGGAAGTGTTACACATGAGGGAGCCCTGCTCTGCTCCCCACGGCGGAGCACCTGCCCAGCGATGGGAAGGAGAGAATGAATCCCTGATTTTGCTTTGCTTTCTTTATTAAACTGTCTGTAACTCAGGACTTTCCTCACCCTTGCCCTTCCACTTCTGCCCCCCCCCTCCCAAAGCCCTGGCAGGGATCACTGTTGAGCTCCCCATGGCCCCTGGAAGGGGCAAAATCTCCATGGCTGTATGTGCAGGAATCCCTTGTCCATTTCAGCATCCCCTGTCTGTCCTACCTGCCCGGGGAGCTCTGCAGAGAAACCTTCCCCTGCAGCCCAGCTCAGAGACACCACAGGCCTGGGCACACGTGGGAGACAGCTGTGCTCCTTCATGGGACAGCAAACGGGACTGAGCCTGAAACTGATGGCAGTTTGGCACCTAAACACCCTCAGAGGAGGCTCCAGCCCCTTCTGGGTCCCCTTGAAGTCCCATCCATCCCAGCCGGTGGAAAGAGCCACCATCCCAGCCCCGGGTGCTGGCAGCAGAGCAGTTGTGGGGCTGGGAGAAGAAAGGACACCACTCTCCAATATCACATGAAGTCAACTTTATTTTGTGGCTGTGATCAGCAGGCAGGTGCTGGCGGGGCCAGCAGCAATCCAGGAGCTGGTGCCCAGCTGGGGACGCAGTGCAGGGCTCTGGGCAGTCCGTGCCCTCTCCCAGCAGCTGGAACATCCACAACCCTTTCTGGGAGGGACTGTAAACCTTCCTTCCCCCCAGGATGTCGGGTAGCCTGAACCTGGGCACCCACTCTACATCACGGAGCATTAAGTAGTTTCTTTTTTAGAAGCTCTTTAATTGCTCTCTTCACCCACTTCTCCTCTGGGTTTGCACAGACCTTGCTTCCTCTCTTGGTCTCAAACCTGCCAAGGTTAAAGGTGAAGCTTTGTGAGGAATGACAGCTGTGATTCCACTTCGCCCACACCATCCTCCCTCCCTGCACTCTTTCTCCTTTCTCTTTGTCCCTGTGTGCTGCCCTGGTTCTTGGTGTCCCACACGCAGCTCATCCTGCAGCCCAGCACCTCTAGGGCCCCTGCAGAGCCCTCAGGAGCTGTGATGGCCTCGCAGAAGTGCCCAGACAGTCATGTCCTCCCCTCTCCATGCTGGAGATCACGGAGGTTACGCAGACCCGTCCCTGTCCTGTCCCCAGATGGAACAGATGAACAGAGCCTGTGACAGCCCAGGAGACAGCCAGCAGTAGGGAAGTTGCCAGGACTTACACAGTTGCTGGGAGGAAGCATTCCTTGGTAGTTTTGTAGAATCCCAGGAGGTTGTCCAGCCGGATAGGGCGCGTTATGTAGCTGAAGCAGCACTCGAATGGAGCGTAAGGGGCTGCAGAAAACAAAGAGGATGGTGAGTGCTGGCCCTGAAAGGCAGCCTGGCTTCAGGACCCTCCCCCATGACCAGGCTGATGAACACAACAGCCCCCAAGCTCTGCAAATGCTGCCACAAGGAGCCCCAGGTGCCCTCCTCCTTCCTTCCCGGGGCAGAAGGATGCTCCAGGTTATCATCCAGCCCTGCAGAGCTCTGCCAAAGCCACCCAGCCCCAGGAGCAGCCTCCATCCTTCCCTGTACCCCAGGATCTGCTGCTCTGCCCTGGCCAGGGGTTGCTCCTCCTGCCAGCAGCACCATCCCTGCTCCACACTGGGGTTTTCTTCCTGACCATCCCAATGGACAACCCCGAGTCCCAATCAGCAGCCCAAGAGGTTCTTTACCTGCATGGGAGCATGGGGAGAGGGTGAGGAGCACCAGGAGCAGCAGGACTGTCCTTGCAGTGAGCATGGTGGCTCTGGGAGGGCTCTTCCTTGCAGGGTGCTGCTCTGCCTCTTCGGGGAGCTCAGCTCTGAGCTCAGGCAAGGAGGTGCTGCAATTTATCCTCCCTGCTCCTCCCCAGTTCCTACTTTTCCAAAGAACTTGAACCAATTTCAAGGAAAAGCTACTGTTTTGTTGCCCATGGGGATTTCCATGTCATAGGGGATCATCAGGATTACAGACCGACAGTACCTGGAAAGACTAAATAACTTGTGTCAGCGTCGGTGTCCACCCACACAGGGAAAACCATGAAGGAAGTGAAATTCTCCTCTCTGCAGATGTGAACTCAGGATCTTCTGGGCCTTCAGAGAGAGGATTTGTAGTCATAGGAAAGGCAAAGCTCGGCGTCCCATGCAAGGTTACTGAGCCCAGAGCCAACACAAATGTGCTGGAGATGTCTGGATGGCTTGTGAATCCTGGAAAGCATTTAACAGAAGCACAGTGACTGCTGCTGGCACCAGCCCTCTCTGGCTTGAGAGTGGCAAGTTGGCAAATACTGGCAGAAATTGTATCCCATTCCATGTTGGTGCTATGGAGAGGAACACAAGCTTTCCACCCAAAATCCCTGTTTGTAACTGGGCAGTGAGGGGGGAAAAGAGAAGGGGCTGTAGTTGAGCCCTTCCTTGTGGACAGGGCTGGCCTGGCCCTGGCTTCAGGGCAGGGCAGGAGTCAGCTTCAGGCTGAGGGGAATGGATGGAAAATGTACTGTTCAAAGTTTTTGGGTGTCTTTCCATCATCTTCCTCCCTCCTTGAGGCATCCCAGACCCTACAGGGACCTGCTGAAAGGGGTCAGTCCCTCTGTTTTAACCTGGGGGAGAGTTCTCCCCCTGTGCTGGGCTCCCCCTTCCTCAGATGTTCTGAAGGCCCAAGGAGCCTCTTTGGGGTCCTGGTCAATCATGCCCAGCTCAGACACTTTTTTCACCTTTCCCTCTATTTAATCTCTTTTTAACCAGACTCTGGGTGGATGCACAAAGCAATGGGGTCCCATGCAGATCTCCTGGCACCACAATTCCCCCTCACTCCCTGTGAAGTACCCAAGGGGCCACCTCGAGCCCTTCTTGACATTGGCACCCCCCGGCCACTCTCTGGAGCAGGATACTGTGCATGGGACTGTCATCCCTGGATGTCTTTTGAAACAGTTGGGAGAAAATCACTCAGTGCTGAGAACTGCTCTGGTCATGCTTAGTTCTCTCCAAGCCCAGACTGACACAGTTCATCAGACACATTTCCAGCTGATGGAGGCTCAGCATCCACTGCTCTGGATGGATCTCAAGAAGCTTCTGTAGAGCTGTGCTTCTTTTTCTGGCACATCTGGCCTAGGATGCTGCTTCCTTTTTCCCAGGATCTGAAGCCATGTCTGTGGAAGCCAGATGACTCACAACTCCCTGGAGCCTTTTGATGTTTTTTCTTGTACACTTTGGAAAGGGAAAGGCTGATGTACAGACATTATTGTTAAATGCTGGAAAGCCCCTCTGCCAGCCCAAGCTTTTCTTTCACTTGAATGGACTCTGAAGAATGTGCTTGTTTACATAAAAATGATCAACATCCTTGTTATTGGAGGCGGAGGAGGGAAGATGAGCGAACACATCAGGTGCAACCTTTGCCAGAAATGATGCCAGTGAGGGGACAAAGGAGTTGGGCAGAACAGCCCCAGGCTGGGTTTGGGGTCTCAGTGGGTGACTGAACACTCCCAGCTGTGCTGGAAAACACAACCACAGACATCATGCCATCGGGGAGGCACTGCAAGAGCAGCTGGGCTGGCAAGGCAGGAGAAAGGGGGAATCCCCCAGTGCTCGAAACTTGTCCCCGAGGAGGGAGTGGGAGGGTTTGGAATAAGTTTTCCCTGTTTTCTTTTGTTCTACTCAGTCATTTTTTATCTTTTCTATTTACAATATTAATTGTCTGGCTTCTTTAAATCCTCTTTACCCTTTGTGCATGTAAAGCTCCTCCACATTTCTTTGGGCTGCTCACTCCCGGGTCTCCACAGCTCCATGTCGAAGCCCTGATTGACTCAGGACACAATCACAAACCAAAGGTGATTCTCTTCTTCCTTCCCAAAATCCCTGGTGATTCCAGGTACAGCTGTGCCAAACTGGAAATACACTCTAAAATTAGAAAAATGAGGATCTCTTCCAAAGTCTGCTTCCTACAGATGGACACTGGGGGCCACCAAGTCCTGTAAGCCAGTGACCCGAGCTGTGTCCGGTGCGGGAAGCTCTGCCCAGAGTCAGGAGACACGGAGGCTGCAGGAAGGCTGTGTCCAGGAGCCTTTCCCCAAGGTTCTGTCTGCACTAACTCACTGGGCAAGCTCATCCACAAGCACAGGCACAGAGCAGGAACTCAGTGTGGGCATGCAGGAAACCCTCACAGCTACGGCCAAGAAGAGGCACCCTCAGTGCACCTGTGCCAGAAACTGGAAGTGGCCTTATCTTGCTAAGGAAGAGAAAATAACGGATCTGATGTCAGTTATCTCAAACACATTCAAAATGAGGTATTTTTCCATTTTTATCCAATGAGGTCAAGCAACAACCTCAGGGTTAAGTGAAGGATGGGCCTGGGGTGTGAGGGAGACTCTGCACTGGAGAGGCTTCTGTGTCAAGTCACAATCAGGGGAAATGATGCTTGATGAGGACTCCAGGCTCCTTTTTTCAACCTTGAGCCTTTTAGAGCTCCTAGAGTTAAAGCAAGCAGCCAAGAGATGCTTCAGCTCAGCTTTAAAAGCAAAGCTGAGATAACAAAAAAATAGGACATGGAAGCAATTCCAGTCTAATTTTTAGTGATTTAATTCTGAACAGAGTTAGTCCTGATAATTTCAAGATGGCACTAGAGCCAGTTATGAATTTATCTGCTCCTTAGTGTTTGATTAGAATAAATCCCCAGCAATCAGAAAAAATAAATGCAGTTAAAGAATGAGATGAGCAAGACACGTTAAGGTACCTAATATTGTAATGAAAATGTGTTTGTGATGGGGTTATGGCCAGAGCCAGCAAGCTGACATCACATCCCTCCTTACAGGGTGACTCTCACTTATATCTATAATTTTCTTTTTAAAATTACCTGGTTTGTGGCAGAATTCAAGGGTGAATACTGAAGGCTCAAGAAGTGAGCCTTCCTCCATCACTCGTGACTGTCACCAAAGAGGTGCCAACAATCTCTGAGTTACCCAGGGGGGACTTCAGCAACAAGAGCAGCCCTTGCAGTGAGATCAGCAGGAATACAATTCTCATAAAAGGGGACATGAAACAAATGCAAAGCCCGGCAGATCCACAGCCAGGCAGCAGAACCATGGCTGTCTCCCCTGAGAGCCAGAGCAGCTGGGGGACATCCTGCTCTTTGCTGAGCCAGCAGTGTGAAAGTGATGTGAACGCCCCACCAGAGGCTGCCCCAAGCACGAGAGTTCTTGTGCAATGTTTCACAGGAAAGTACAGTGCTGAGACACGGCATAAATCACAGCCCAGAGCAGAGAGGATGGAGGTGGCATCTTCTCCTCCTCACACACTGCCCCGGGAGAAGTCAGAGCTTGGAGGAGATCATGGCAGAGGTGTGTCACTGCCAGCTCCAGACTGCAGGGAGCAGTGGGAGGGGACAAGCCAGGAGCCAAGGGTGACCCCAGCACAGGCACAGTGTCCTCAGCAGCGAGGTGACAGCCCACAGGGTCTGAGCACAGGGGTCAGAGCCTCCGTCAATGGCCCAGGCACACCAATGTAAGGAGCCAAATCCAGAATCCATTTGGGAAGGTTGGGGGAATCTTCTCAGCAGTAACAGGAAATGGGGACAGAGACAGGGCTCCAACACCAGAGGGTGCATCCAGCCAGGAGACAAGATACCTACAGCACAGACCCAAGGTCTGTCCAAGAGACTGGGTCAGAGCCAGGACATCAGAGCAGCATTCACAGCACAGCAGGGACCAGAGGCTCAAGCCCGAGCTTAGATGGGGTTCCCGAGGCTTGGGCAGAGGACTGGGAGTTGTCGTGCCACCCACAGATGAGGCTGGTCAGGGTGATTATGGCCAATTAGTGCCCTCAAGGCCTGACAATTTGATGGATCCTGTGGGGACATGAAGGGATGGAAGCGAGCCCATGTGGAGCCCCAGTGACTTCTCCTTCTCACAAGGTCAACCAAACAGGTGCTAATGACACAGCGGAGATGTTGTGCAGCTGGAAACAAAACACGTGGGTAAGGGCTGAGGGAGGTCACTTCATGACCATGGGTCCCCCATGTCCCACGGGCTGTGGGGAAGTATCAAGGCAGGACACACGTGGCAGAACATACATGGCGTTAGTTATCCCCTGGACCAAACTCTACCCCTGAGGCAGCCCATGGAGCTCCAGGAGAAGCAGGGGAAGGGGTGTGGAGGGACACCCTTGGCACAAGGTCTGTCCCTGCACGGCCAGACACCAACACCAGCAAAGCCAGGGAGCACCTGCCACCCCCAGCCCAGAGACTGGGCACCCAAAAGCTCCAGAGGAGCAGCCCCCAAACAGCCCTGCTGGCGCCAGCTCTGCCTGCCAGAATGATCGGAAATTATTCATCCTGTCAGGCCGGGCTTGTTCGCAATGCCCCCTCCTTCCATGCCTGCCCTCTCCCTAATATAGAAGAGAAATTAAATCTAAATCAAAGAAAAGTGCTTTCACTTCCTTAGAGTTTCGTCACCCTGCAAAATGACCTTTCTGGCCTGGTGACCCAGCTGCAGGACTTTCATTGATTTCTGCGCCTGTCTAAGGGCACGGGGCTGAGAGACGGCAGGGATGAGAGCTCCTGAAATGCAAGGAAGATGCTCATCCCTGACCCTCTTGCTCCTGCCAGCTCCCCACTCCAGGCAAACCCCTGAGAGCTGACTCTTCATTGAGTTGCTCTTGCCACCTCTCCAGCAGCAGAGAGGAGCACACAGGGGCAGCCCAAGCCCTGGCTGGGGTGGGAGAGGTCGTATCTCAGCCCTCGCCCTCTTGCCTCCTTACAGAACAGACTTGGAGTATAGCATTTATTGTCTCTGAGCTGCTGCTTGGCCTTAGCTTTGCTTAAACAATGAAAAACTCCAGCTGTTTGTTTTCTCTACTGCCTTATTAAGATGGGAAACACAAATTCCTGTGTAGAAATGTATTTCCTGCAAATATCTGCAAGATCAAAACCCTTAAAGGAGATGGAGCAATAGCCTGGCCACATCCAGCTGTGCCAGCTTTGCCTCCTCTTGGTGATGCTGGGATGCTTTCCACAGTGCTCAGGTGTTCGTCTCTGCAGGACCAGGCTTGGTAACCCAGCTCAAGGCTCAATCCAGTGAGGATGGAAGTTTTTAACATAAGGACTTTATTACTTTTACTTCTATAAAAATGTACAGCTCGTATCTCATGCACACACTCAATATACAAACGAACTGGAGCTTGTAACAGTCACTGTGCTCTACAGCAGGTGGTATTTTAACCCCCAGGACCGGGTGACACCCACAGGCCCCTCCCTCCCTGCCAGGCTGCCCACTGCAGAGAGAGGAACAGCAGTGTCCCCTGTCCTGGGTTTCACCTGTCCCCTGGGAGGGTGCCAGCACCCTGCCTGCAAACTGAGCGACAGGAGAGGGGAGCAGGGAAAGCAAGAGGACAGGGCCAGCCTGGAGAAGCAGCTCCTCCTGATGAGTTCCAGTGGGATCAGGGAGCTGGGAGCTGGTGGTGGAGCTGAAAGCAGTGTCCTCTCAAAGACTGGTGGGACTCCAAGTGATCCGACTGGTGCACATCCATCTCCCCAGCACTGCTCCAAGACAAGCACTGCACCTGCAGCAGACAAGTGTCCACTCCATTTGCTGAAGGGCTGGAGAGTGATCCAGCTCCCAGGGACATGCACAAACCATCTAAGACCAGCAACAAAATCGACAAGGCACAGTGTTTTCCAGGACTGCCAAAAAAGTCTCCACTCCAAGCAGCTCAGACAGAACATTACATACATTCAGAAAGCTATAAAACTTTTTTTTACAAAAATAACATTTCTAGTGTTTCATATAAAAATAACGCCAGAGTAATTGCCTCACGAGTTCCAGCTGTGCACAAGGGGGGGTGCATGTGGAGGTGGCACTGGCAGAGCCAGATTTACCCTCCAGGAAAATCAAGCCCAGCCAGAGTCCCACAGCTGAGCTGCTGCACAAGGAAGGATTTCACTCCATATTAATCACTGCAATTGATCTGAGTGCACCCTGTACTTGCAAAGGCTGAGTTGAATCTCCCAAGTTGACAAAAGGCAGAAGTAAGGGATGTGTGATGGCAGAAAGCAAACACAGTTTCGGTCTGTCCTGTCCCCCTGCAGGGCTGGATGGATGCCCTGAGGGTGCCATCTGACAGTTCCAACAGGCCACATTCCTCGAGCTCTGCTTCACAGCTGCCCCATCATTTTTGAGTGTCTTGCTTATTATGTTTTTCCTTCCATTTTCTGCATGCATATTTGTACTTTGATATCTGATCCACTGAGGTGGGTTAGGATCTGACCCTTGATCTGTATCTACTTACAAATCATCATATCATGAACACCTTTGCACACTCCAGCAAAATTCATCCTGGAGTCAAAGTTCAATAAGAACTTTCAGGACTTGACCACAGATAAAACATAAGACTTATGTACAGCAATGTCAGGATGTGTAAAAAATCAAAATCAATTAAGGGTTAAAAAAGCCTGGTTCTGTTACAGTGCTTTCATAGCCGGGTGATCAGTGCTATCCAAAATGGAAAAACTAAAATGCGGCTGAAATATAGGACAGGCATTTTGTGCTTTTTTTTTTTTTTTTGGTGGATTATCAAATGTGCTTATTTCTAGAGAGAAAATGGGATCAAAAGGATGTTGTCTGCTGTGGTGGAGTAATTCCTGCATGACTACATCCAGAATTGCCTTTAGCTCCACATTTCATGGGTTTTGTGCTTGCAGAGAACAGCAAAAATGTTCCAATGATAACAGAGGAATAGCAAAATTATTGGGTGACTTCTAGTTTTCTCCCATTTGCGAAGATTCATCAGCATTATCCTGCCCTGGTGTTGGATGCAGTTGGACACAAGGTGCATCAGCTGGCAGAAAGGGTTTATTGCATTGATTTGCCAAGAACCAGCTCTCAGAATTCAGCTGCAGGAAGAAATACCCACAGCTGCTTAAAGGGCCTGGTTTCAAGGAGGAGATAGACTGTGGGTTGCCAGCTTCTCTGAATAGAAGATCTGTAGCACTGACCTTCATTCCCCTGATCAGATGCAGTGTTGGTCAACTATTTCTGAAGAGCTGGGCTATCCCTCGTGTCTCCAGCAAGAGAAAATGATGAGAGTAAATTCAATCAGCCCAAGCACTCAGCTGGCCACCAGCTTCGGTCTTGGTCAGACAGGGCAGAGACCTGAAGTGCAAAGAAAGAAGCAGCAGAGAGTTTAAGTGCAAATTGTGTGGGTTTGGTGTTAAGATTCCTCAAGGTGGCTGAGCCCAAGTCCAACAGTGTGGGTGGGTGAGTGGCTTCTTGGCTGGGCCACAATGAACCACAGAAAAATTCCCAAAAGCGACTTGGCAAATCACATCAGCTGGCAAAGAGCCACCAACAGCAACAGAACAGCCACAGCCTTTGTACACAACAGTGCCAGCAGAGAAGAAGTGTCTCCCTTATTTCCAAAACACTGGGATGGGTCAACGATGAAGTGGATATATTGTTGGGCATTCTGCTCTATAAAAAAATCCGTTTTCTCTGTGATTTTTATTCCCAGGATTGCTTCCCACTGGTCACCAGTTCAGCATGAACAACTTTTCTGCAGCAATATAGACACAGCTGGGGCCAGAAATGTCCATGCCATGAAGCGTTCATATTACTTCCATTGGATAGACATTGTCTTGATGTCCTGCCTGCTGGTAGAGCAAACCCTGTATCATTTCTCTTGATGTTTCCTCTGGTTTGACTCCAAATTTCAGATACACCCATACAAGAGCAACACTGCTGACCATCAGTCCACATACCACAGAAACTGGGACCACAAAGTGCATTTGAGACTTTGACAAGAAGCTGGGCAGAGGCAGATTGTTTGGCCTGACTGTGATCATCTGCACTCTGGCTTGGCCTGAGAATGCCTGGTGTGTAAAAACTACCGTGTCTGAAGGCTCTTGCTTCCCTACAGGCAATGAATAATCAAACATTGTAGTACCAAACACATCTGCAGAGGGACCAACAGCCCTGGTGGTATGGACAGAAGCAGCTTTGTCTATGGCAGTGGTGGAGCTTAGAGCAGAAACTGAAGCAGTCTGTGGTGCTGTCACTGTGACTGCTGTGGTCCTCACAGAGTCCCAGATGGAGGGGAGATCTGACCTAGAGCCGCTGGAAGCAGTGCCTGGAGTGCTGGCTCTGGCACTTGTAGGGTCCAGGGATCCATCTGCAGAAAGTACAGGTTGGTTTGATCCTTTAGTAGCAGGCACCAGGTCCGACTCTGAGCTAGGAGAACCTTGAGCAGTGGGGTGTGGGCTGGGCTGGCTGGAGCCCACGCCTGCTGCAACAGTTGCTGAAGACACAGGAGAATTTGAGAACTCTCTCTTTGCTTCTGGAGTGACCTCAGAGTGCGCAGCCTCTTCCTGGATCACGGGGGTGGATCCTGCAGGGAGCTGGGTGGGGCACTGCTTGCCCAGTGGGGACTGGCTGGACACCTCTGTGGTGGCAGCAGGGGCATGGATTGTGTCCCTAGCTGTTGTTCCAATCCCTTGGAAGGAACTCGCTGAAGCAGTGGCTTGAGATGGAGCCACTTCTGGAAGACCAACGTGTCTCTCAACATTACCGGGTTCTTCTGCTAAGGTGACATCAGGTGGTGGCATCACTGTGGCCTTTTTCCTGTCCAGGTTGGCTTTGATCTTTTGCACCCATTCTTCGCTTGAATTTGCACAAATCTCCCTGAACTTCAGAGTAATAAATCTGAAAATAAAAAGGGATCACACGGTGAATAAAGAAAACACTGGTTCAGGTGATCAGAGCTATGGGGAGGGTGTGTAGATAGCAAACACCAAGTGTAGCCTGGATGATTAAGTTCAGGAAAGGCAGGCAGGTGCCTCATATCTGACTGAATGAATAGCAGCTGACCATGACTCATGGGTGAAGGGTTTTCCCCTAGGAAGTTTTTCACTTTCAAGAGTATTGTCCTGCTCAGACACAGCCTTTCCCTCTTGCCTTCAGGGCAGAAAGCTCCACAGGCACCAGCAGCCCCAGGGCACACATGCATGAAGGCAAAACCCTCTGATTTACTGGGTGATGTGAGACTTTCCAAGGTCAACCCAGCAACTTTGGAGCCACCCCCTGGGCTGCAATAAAATGGTGTCAATGGTGCATCAACTTCAGCATAAGCAGGAAACAATTATCCCAAAGAAAAGAAATTGAGCTTTTATCATTTCCAGACAAGCTCACAAGTCTGAACTTGTTTTAAGACAAAGCATCCACTTTCAGAGAAATATGTGAACTCTCTCCCCACGTTGTTCCTCTGTCTTGCCAAGTACATCCCTCAGTCCCTTTCCCATCCATTTAACCCTGATCCCATTGGAAGTGGGGCAGCACTTACATGGTGGCATTTTTCTTGCAGCCAGGGTCGGTCAAGCGGTAGCTCCTGATCTGCTTCTCTGCTAACTTGCTTGTAAAATGTCTGCACTCTATTGAACACTTCAAAGGTGCTTTAGGTTGTCCTGAAATAAAATGTTCACTTCATTAAGCATTGGCTTTTTATCAGGGCCTCTCAAAACCAGCACTGTTTCTTTTCCCCCTTATCCAGAGAAGAGTCCAAAGCTTGCCACAAAAGTTTCTAATCCCTGCTGAACTGAGATGAAGACAAAGCTAAATTTGCTTTTGGCACCCACACCAGTAATAAGATACCCAGAAAAAGAAAAAAGCACTGTGAAAACCGTGAGCTTCTGGGACAGTGTTCCAGCTTGTCCTTTAGGATGGCAAGCCCCTGTACCTGCAGGTTCTTCCCCCTTTGGGTACCAGGAGCACAATGCCCAGAAAATACATTTCTTCATCCCCCAAAGACCTGCTGCAACCCTCAGCAGAGGGCTCTTGGCGCAGGAGATGCAGACCAGTGGGCAGGGTGCTCTGCTCTGTCCTTATCAGTCTTATCTCTTCCTCCTGTGGGACTTCCTCTCCAGGTGAGCTTCCTGCCTCTCTGCTTGCTGGGACACGGTCTCTGAATGCCACCTGGGCTCAGAGAAAGAACCTTTTGGTGAATGATGCTTCACTCCCACAGGTATCTCAGCAACCAGCTTCCCAAACATATCTTTTCAACCTCCACCAGAAAATACATTTATCAGTTTGCAAAGCGTAAAAAAAAAACCCCCTTTGACCCCTCCAAGGGGCAAGGCCAGTCACACCACTGGGGACCATTCATGCCTGCATCTACCTCCAGCCTCTCACAACAGGCACTTGCACAACACATCCTGACAACTTGTTCCTCGCATCCCTGGGGGCAAGATTTACAAAAACAAGCCCTGATTTATCTGAGGCCTCTGCGAAGAAAGGAACTGGTATCTGGTTTCAATCAGGCTGTCTCTTACAAAATGTTGCCTCTGATTCCATAGTGAATGTGGCGAATTTTATGTAGTTCAGTTAGGAATGATCCAGATACCAGGTAGAAGAATGAGCATCAATACAGGAACACTCTGAATAATTTGAATCATTTACTGGGGAAAACCCCAGCTGCAAAGAAATCCCAAGAAAACACCCTGCGGCCCCTCTACAGAAGCCCATTTCCACCTCTAGGTCAAGTCATGTTAAAGCAAAACTCTTTTTTCACACAATAATGTCTTCTGTGGCATTTTAGGGTCAAGAATTCCCTGCTCAGGGGCAGCTGACTTGCCAATTAACTCTCATAATCCAGAGGATATTCTACTGGTGTCCTCCAATTTCAAGAGAACAGTTCAGCAAAACAGGCACAGTGACAAGAGGGCCACACTGTCGCTGTGGGTAGCCAGGGATGTGCATGGTGGGGAGCAGTCCCTGTTCCTTTGAGAACCCTGAACTGATTTTACAATCATTGGCACCAACGAAAATGGTTTCTGTTTTGCTGAACTCCTGGTAGGTTTCTCCCAGAGTGGAGGAGCTTGGAAAACACATTCCAAGGACAGAGGGATGCCACAGGGAGCATGGAGCCCTCCTCCTGGGGCACACAACCCTGCTTCTCTGAGCTGCATCTGAGTCTTTGACAAAGGGATCTAGGGAGTTTCTCCATCCAGGACCACTCCTCGTGGGAGCCATTGGCACCTGCTTTTCAGCACAGTTCCTCAAGAGACCCAGGGAGCTCCACCAGCCTTTTAGCAGAGCCAGCCCTATTTCCTCTTTGTGGGGGAAATGGTTGCTTGGCCATGGGCGAGCAGAGTCAGGAAGTGCCAAGCAGGCAGCGGGTGCCCAGGGCAGGGGAAGCTGCCCGGTGTCCTTGCTGTCCACTTTTCTCGGGCCAGCCCTGGAGAACCTGCCCAGAGGTGTGAGGAGGGAGGAGCTCCATCCCCAGCTGCCCGGGCGCCCTCACCCCTCCCGTCTGGTGGCAGCAGGACAGATCTCAGAGGCTCTTTGTCCCTCTCCCTTCCTGGGAATAGCTCATCCCTTGGTTCTGGGCGAAGTCCAGCCTTGCCTGCGGTGCTGAGAGCCTGTGTGACAGCCCAGCACCACCCTGCCGAAGGGCTGCCTCGGGCAGCGATCGCTGGCCCGTGCCACGGGCCCCTGACCGCCAGCCCAGCCCCGGCACAGCGAGCCCACCGGGGCCCGGCGCCCCGATCCCGCTCAGCACCACCCGCAGCTCGCAGAGATCTTTATCCGGAGATCAGGGCAGCGTTTCCCACTGGTACACACGCGCACACACACTGCGGGTGACAAACCCCCGCCTCACAGGGATGGCCGCACCGGCACCGTCGGGACAGCGTGCAGTCCCCTCATACACCCGCCCTCGGCCAGGCTGCAGTTTTCCTGCCGCGTCCCCAGGGACACGAAAAAGGCGGGACAAGAACACATTATGCTTTTTCTCCAATACAGGTTATCAGGAAGTCTCTCGGACACTCTCGCCATCGGCCCTCAGACGTGACAAAAGCCATCACGGGGCTGCTCGGATGTCCCTGCTGCCGGTACTGCGGCCATTAACTCCCCCCTCCCCGCTTCCCAAACCCAGCCTGATCCTGCTGTGAGATCTCCGCATCCCACAGAGGTCCCTCCAGCCTGATCCAGCGCCACCTTCCCCTTCCCCGGCCCCATCGCCATCCCCTCCTGGAGCTGGCTGCTCCCCGGGGAGGCAGCGG
The DNA here is from genome assembly GCA_013400315.1 of Bombycilla garrulus. Taxonomy (NCBI): domain Eukaryota; kingdom Metazoa; phylum Chordata; class Aves; order Passeriformes; family Bombycillidae; genus Bombycilla; species Bombycilla garrulus. The sequence goes on along the minus strand of VXBU01019648.1, from coordinate 18,199 downwards.
GGGCCAGCGGAGCTGTGCCTCACCTGCAGCCAGGGTCACCAGGCACAGGGCCCACAGCAGCGGCAGCAGGGTCGGCAGACAGGCAGCCTTCATGTTCCCGTGGTCGGCAGAAGGAAAGGCAGGCAGGGAGGGATTACCGGCAGTATTTTCCACTCCCGGCTGCTTATTGCATCCTCCGGAGCAACACAGATGCCGCCGTTCATTCCACGATAGGAATGACACCCCGAGACAGAGCTTCAGTTGTTATTCAGCTCCCTCACGTGTTCAGGGTGACGACAGGAGGCGGAGGGAAGAGAGGGAAGAGGGGAGGGAATAGCTACAGCTCCTGGAATTCCCCAGGTGTACTTACACCAGCTTTTCCTAACGCACGCAGAGCAGCCCCAGACTACTTGGCAAATTATTCAGGCAGGGACTTTCAGCGGGTCGGCTGCTCCCTCCCCTCTCCCAGTATGTCTCTTGGCCTGTGCCAAGGCATCGCTGTCTTCAGGCTTGTAAAGCTCTCCCCACCTCCAAATGCAGCTCCCTGCTGCTCAGTAAGCTCATTAATTACCCGAAATGCCAAAGCAGTTATTCCTGTCCTTTTTGGCAGCCATCTTATAACACAGTCATTAGGCCAAAAGAGACAGAATTTGCTAATCAGGATTATGAATTCATCAGCTACATTTTGATCTCAGGCCAGGCTGCCTCTAAAAAGCATCAGGATGAGCAGGGACGCAGGGACTCTGCAGGCAGCTCCTGTGCCCTGGCCACGCTGTCTGCAGTGTGTGCTCGCTATGACAGCCTGATTTTCCATGTACACAGGGGCTCAGACATCAGGGTCCTGCTGATGCTGAGAGCAGGAGTAGGATACGCCCAGCTCTGCAAGAACCAGGCTGTCTCAGGGCTTTCTGGCACCAGCCCCAAGCCAGGTCAGAAGCGGACATAGGAACACTGCAGTCACATCCTGCACCTTTTATTTCTCTGGCATTTCAGGTCCCAGAAAAAACACAATTTTTCCCTGCCAACTCCTTCAACTGAAAGTTGAAGATAAGCTCAAGACTGAGCCTGTGACTGTCTCAGAAATCTTTTTGGCCAAAGTTTTCTTAGGGCTGATGGGAATCTGGCATCTGTGTGCTGTGGGAAATTCCAACCGTTCTAGTTGGGATTTTAGTTTTCAAAAGAGAAAGTCCCCGTGTTTCCATATAATGCATTTGGTGAAAATCCCAGCCTGCAACATCAGCTTTTGCTTACATTGTATTAGAAGAAAAAGCCCATTTCAAGGAAATAAAATAAAAATTAAGGCTTGAAGTAGTCTGTTTGATCCAGCAAGAACAGGACATGCTGAGTCTGTTGGGATGTTTTCTGGCCTTTCCTCAAACGATGTTTTCTCAGGCTTCACAGATCCTTACAGGAAAATTTTGTCCCTGAAGCCATCAGTCACCTTGTCTGCTGGAATGATGGCACAGCTCACACATGCTTCCCCTGAAGGAACAGGTTCTGCTTCTTCTGCAAAGGGTTTGCTGCCAGAGGTCAGTAAAACTGAGGAAGGGCTCTGACATTCAGGTAAGTGGGAGGGCGAGGGCTTTGTTTGCCAAAGGCATGACTTGCCATAGGTGTTATTTTAAGGCACAAACTGCTCTCTGGCAGATAATGAAGCTGCTGTTTCTCTGCAGATTGGGCTGGAAGTGTTTTGCCTTGCAGAGGACTCCCCAGGTGACTTATGGATCTGCATTTTCTCCCTGTGAGCTCAGCAGCTGGGTTGGAGGTAACATCTGTGCAAGGAAATTCCACAGCAGGAGTGTGGAGGGCAGCTGCAGCCTCAGCATGGCTTTGTGGGACACCACGATCCATCAAGTGCTGGCAGCAGCGAGGGCCTAAGCCACCACCAAGCCCTGTATTTCCCACCAAAGGCAGGACACAGAGTCAGTGCAACTGCCTCCAGCAGGAGCAGGCAGCTCCAATGAGTAGTGACAAACCTGGGCTGCAGCTTGCAGAAAGCTGGCACCATCACTTCCAACCCACTTCCTGTAGCACTATCCCATCCCATCCCATCCCATCTCACATCTGCTCCTCCACACCAGTGGCAGACCCTTACTGCACTTGTTTGAGTTCTTGCAGCATTAAAGAATCCAAAGTCAGAGGATCTGTTGTATTCCAGGAGATATTCCTGATATAACTGGTGGTAAACCACAGGCATTGTGTCAGTCTGACAGTGAAGGATCTCAGGACTTCTCAGAGCTCATCTTACCTTCAGCTGCTTTTTACTACTTTAGTTACAGTAGGAATTGTCTGGGCACGTTTTTTTTCTCAGTTTGATTTAGTTTCACTTTAGTTTCCAGAAATAGCAGGTTCTTTTTCAGCGTAGATCTGGACCTGTAGATTAAATTGTGATCTGGATGAGCACAAGCAGGCAGGTGACCTGTTACACGAGCAGTCCCAGAATCACAGCATCCAAGTGATGGCGTGTGCAGCCCTGCGAGTCAGGGACATCCAAGCCTTCAGGGAAACAAAGAGCAGAAAAACTGAGTAACTGGGAACCAGGATCAGCTTATCCCAGCCTGTTCCCATTCCTCCTTGGGAGATTTCCTTGAGGTTACTCTTTGCACCCAGAGGCTCTTGGAAGGGTGTTACAGCACCAAAGAAAAGCAGTAGATAACAGGAAGAGGGTTGTTTTTTTCTCCCCGTCTGTAACTACAGTATGGCTGAGGAAGGCTTGGAAACATGGACAATGGGAAAACATTCACAAACATTCACCTGTGCTCCTGCCATGGAGTGTGGGCAGAGGGACCCCACACGGGACACGGCACCAAAACAGGGTCCTGCAAGCTCTGGGCCTTCCAGCACTGCCCCACGTGGGACCCTCAGCACCCACAAAAGGACGTCACACCAGACAGTTCAGTGTCCATGCTGGAGTCTGGGCTCTCTGCCTCCAGCACCTGCTCTAAGGACATTTTTGTATCAGGACAGATGTTCTGCTACCTAAACACCAAATTTGATGCGCACAGAAGGGGAACAAGATCTGCTGGGGACATTGTTGACAGGTGCCAGGCACACTCAGAAGCCTGACCTGATGTCATCCTTCAACCTTTGGTTGCTAACTGGCAACCCTTGCTCAGAACTTGGTTTACTGCTCCAAAGCACAGATATCACAGGTCAAAGTGCCAGATCCCATCTTACCTGGGACAGACAAAAGCAGCTTCAACATTTCCCACCCACTATAGTTTTGTCAGGGCTGTTCACAACCAGGTTGAGCTGTGTGAGGGTTCAAGGTCCTCACAGGTGGAGGGATTATATGAGTAATGCCTGAGGAATTGCTCTTAGAGGCAAAAAGCAGCTCGAACCTGCAAAGCTTTATATGCAAAACAATGTAAAAAGGGAACGTGGGCTGTGTCCTAAACAAACAGGAAATGGCCTCAGCACACCTCCCGTCTCCTTCAGGGAGTTTCCGTGCTGGGCGTTTTTGCTATTTTGGTTCTTTGTGAAAGAAGAACTGTTTATTGCAGTAGATTTGTATTCCTTGAAATAAGACCAAGACTGAGAATTAAAAGCGAAAGTAAGTAAGAGCTAGGAGACTGTATCTGACCTGAAAGAAAGACACCAGAATGGATCAGATGAGAATGCTGATGATTTCCACTTCATGGGAAGCATGTTCAGGAGCTCCCAAGGCCTCAGGAGTTGGTGACACTAGAGCAGGCCATGCTAACAGGTACTGACAGCATCCCTGTCTGCCCATGGTATTGTCCTCCTTCCCAGAGGCAGCAGGACCATTTAGCTTTTGGGACAACCCAGCCAGTGTTGGTGCTGCAAGGGAGACACACTGACACATGACCCCAGCTCTGGATATACGATGGGGTTCTCTTTCCCCTGACAAAGCTCCCAGCTGCCTTGCGGCAGCTCATCCTCCCACCAACCCACCTCTCCTCAGTGGCCTTGGCAGCTCAGCCACTGCTCTGACACAAACCAACCCACGAACCTCCTCTCTCCTGGCCAAGGACACCAGTGCCAAACTCAGGAGCAGGTTCCTTAGAGCCAAATGTGGCATCTTACTCTGGAGATGCCCTTTGGAGAAGCCTCTGTGCTTCATGTAGAGCTCTTGAGCCATTATTGTAATAAAGGAGAGAATTAAATGGCAGGGGATCAAGAGAGTGTGCTTGGCACCACATGACTTCGTATTTTCTCACATTTAAGAACGAAGCAGGAAATGAGAAGCAGATGTCTGGACCTGTCTGCAGCCAGTGTCTCCACAGGGGCGGAAAAACTCCAATTTTGGAAGTACCGACCACTCTGGGGATTGTGTTTTAGGGAAACTGCTTTACGTAGAAAATGTTTTCAAAAGTAGTAGAGAATATCACATTGGCTTTCACTTCTCTGAACACAATGCCTTCCTCCTTCTCTCTAAATGAGAACTGATTAGGTCCAGCACACAGTGCAAAGTGCTGACACTCTGTATTTCCCATCCCTAGGCAGCTGGGCTGTGGAATGCAGCTCCTCTCCTGGCAGCATCACACCTGAGCTGCAAACTGCTGGCTGATCCCAGTGGGACGCTGCAGGGAAAGGTGCACACCTGCAGAGGGAATTAGTGCCTGTCCTTGGCAGCTGGAGAAGCCTGGACTGAGGAAAACTCATCCTGCGCCTGTCCCGTGGAGGCTGCCAAGGGCTGTGCTGTCTGCTGCAAGCAAGAAAACTAAAGTTGTTTGAAAATGTTGTGTCTAAAGAAACAAACACGGAGCTCTTCAGTGCACAACATGGCTATGCTTTCTAAACAGGGAAGAGTCTCTTGCCTCCCACAGAGCAACGCAGCCACTGGGAGCAAGCTCTTTCCTGGGACAGGAGACGGGGAACTCTTGGGAAAGGTGCCTGGATGGAAAAAGTGAAACCTGGGCAGCTTTTCAGCTGAGGGGAAGGAGCATGAAGGTACTCTACCAAAGCAGGCTTCCCGGAACACACCAAGCCCTTGGCTCCTGCCCAAGTCCCCACAGAGCTGGGGAGACATCCTGATGTCGCAATCCTTCTGTGTAGCTGCAGAACTGAAGGGAACAGCTCCACAAAGCTGGCACGATGGGGGAGAGACAGAGGATCTGTCCTCCCAGCTCTGGGGCCCCAGGAGGAATGTGGGGCTGCTGGACTATATCCATGGAGCAACACCATCCGTGTCCATGGAGCAACACCACCAAGATGCTCCGAGGCTGGAGCACCTCTGCTATGGAGACAGGCTGAGAGAGCTGGGGTTGTTCAGCCTGGAGGAGAGAAGGTTTCAGGGACACTTGAGAGCCTTTCCAGGACTAACAGGACTACAAGGAGGCACTTTGGACAAGGGCATGGAATGACAGGACAAGACAAGATGGCTTCAAACTAACAGAGGGCAGGGTTAGATTGGGTATCTGGAATAAATTCTTCCCTATAAGGGTGGCAAGGCCCTGGCACAGATTATCCACAGAAGCTGTGGCTGGCCCATGCCTGGTATTGTTCAAGGCCATGTTGGATGGGGCTCTGAGCAACCTGGTCTAGTGGAAGGCATCCCTGCTCATGGCAGAGGGTGTTTGACTAGATGGCATTTAAAGATCCCTTCCAACCCAAACTGTTGTTCTGTGATTCCAGGATCCATGGAAGGGCGGTCTCTTGCCAGTGCCCTGCAGGGAGGAGAGGTGAGAGTGGCAGCAACAGTGGTCAGGAGGGCAAGACAGAAATCTCCATGTGCCACAGGAGACCGTGGCTGCGGTTAGAGCTGCTGCCAGACTCTCCCTTGGCACAGGGGTGGCTGTGCTGTGCTTTGTCCCAAGGTGATAAAGGGTCTCTCCCCTCCTTTGCTTCCTGGAAAAGGATTTTTCCAGAGCCCCTGTGGGTTGGACAGAAGATGGGGAGCAGCAAAGTGCCATGGTTCTGCTATTCCACCTCTGGCAGAGCCTGAGGCCAGGCTAGTGCCTGCTGCCTTGGCTGAGGGACAGGATAAGGCCCGTGTCCATTTGCAGCAGCCCCGCTCACTCCCCCGATTCCTCCATCCCATGTCAGCAGGAGCAGCCAGTGCCTGTGCAAGGCATCCTCGTGTCCTGGAAGGGTCTTCCTTGCAGGAACAGCCAGGTCCTGGCCCCAGCCCTGTGCCTGGGGTGCTGTGAGTACCCATCTGCCACAGAGCCCTCAGGCCCCATGCCGTGGCATGCATGGGCCAACACAATCAGCACTTCTCCACATCCCCTCTTCCCACTTCTGCATCCAGCGTGTCTGCACATGCTGACAGCCTCCAAGAAAGCTTACCAGAAGCAGCCCTGTTCTAAGAAAGGCTCACCTCTTCCTGTCTCCTCTGGGCAGGGCATGTCTGTGAGCCTTCCAGCAAAGGCTGTGGGGAACTGTTTGGCATGAGGTTATCATTAAACTGTGACGGTGGGTGAAGGAGAGATCCCCAAACCTCTCTCCAGTGGAGCTTTGGGGCTGATCCCCAGCACTGTCTCCATGAGGGCTGGTGGTACCTGTGGGGCAGCCCCAAAAACAAAGGGGGCTGCCACGTGCAGTGCTATGACCTGACAGATGTGGCTGTGCTGGGGCACCGGCAGCCCCCGGGCTGAGCTGAGCCTTTCCATCCCAGCACACTTCCTAAAGAATGGGATATCACAGCCTTCCACACTGGAGCTGTCACCCACTGATTCTGGTGGCTCTCTCTGCTGAGCCTCAGCCACAGGCCATGCACTGAGCTCCCGCCGGCGCCCAGGGTTACACACAGGCAGCAGCAAACACCCCCTGCAGCCTGCAGGGCCTCCAAAAGCCAGCAAGGCTTTCCATGGCCCAGAACAATAAATGCACACAGGGCTGGGCAGAAAAACAAGCCCGGGCAAGCATTTCCCTGCCCAGGTGCTTAACCCTTTCCAAGCCTTGCTGGCTCAGCTGAGAGACCAGGGAGTCACCAGACCCATTCCCTCTCCCGCCTTAGCTTTTCTGCATCCCACGTTGAAAGAACAGGATGTATCTGGCCCCTCTGCCTCTGCCCAGAGCCTCCACACTCCTGTGGGTTTCAGCTGTAACCCTACTGGGGAGCTGCTCTCTTAACAGTGCATTTAGATGAACAGAGTCAGCCCGTTTCCAGGGCAGCATGCTTTTGCCTTAGCCAAGCTTTCTTTCTGGAACCATGACAGCGTCATGCCCGCCTCACTGCCTCATGCATGAGATTCTTGGGCTCCTGACCTGCTGTCGTGACTGTGGGTGTGTTTTTAGGGTCAATGCAGCGGTCTTGTCGCCTAAAACAGCAACAGATGCCAGGCATTAGCATTTTGTTGTTGGCTGGGGATAGTTAAAAGAGAAGGTGCTGTGGATAAGGGTAAAAGAGATTCCTGTCCCAGGCTACGATTCCTCATATCAGCCCAAGGAGGCAGCAGGGAAGAGCTGAAGAAAGCAGAGATGAGGTATGTCTGGGATTCAAAGTGTTATTTGGGGAACAATTTATCCTCCTAGGACAGCGCTGATGGACAGGGCTATGAGCAAAAGCAGTCCTGTTCATAACTGTGTGCCAAAACAAAACGAACTGTCTGCACACAGAGAAGACGTGTCTGTGTCTCTTCTCACTGACCTGGCACTCCAGAGAACTGCAGGTTCACCCTCTCCAGGCCAATGGGGTGAAATTTAAGGGACCAAGCCGACTGCAAGGAGCACGACCTCCTGAGGGCTCCTCCGAGCTGTTATAGAAGGGTGGAGTAGCACTCACAGGTGCTGGAGCAAAGGCTTTCTCTGGGAGAGGTGCAGGGCAGTGGTGCAGCTGCCCCCCTGAGCCCCCCGGCCATCACTGGCTGGCATCCGCCGGGAGGAAAAAGCCTCCATCAGCAAAGGATGTGCCTCTTCCCCTGGGCGCTCACCGGATGGCTGATAAGGAACAAACCCACCCGTGCCTGGCCCTCGGTCAGGGCCCTGCACCGGCCCCCCACCCCTAATGTGACAGGCTATGAGGAAGGGACACACGTCCTTTGTCCTTTTCTGGTCTTGAAAGGGTCCCGCGGGCCCCAAGGAGCTCGCACCACGCTCTGCCCCCGGGGAAGGCTCCTGCGGAGTTTCCCGAGCTGGAAGAGCCTCTGCCTCTCGCTGCGGCAGACAATGCCACCGTGCGGCAGTTACTGCTTCCTCGGCTGACCTATCCAGGCTAGAAATCGCTGCTTCCATTCCGGAGTTAATAAGCAGACTTCTCTGTCCGGCTGAAGTGCTTCCATAGCATGGAGACCCTTAGCAGGATGCTGCTAACTAGGTATGGGTGATCCTGTTGGTGGGGGCTGTCCTGGTACAGTGGGGAACACTTTGTGTTCCCTCAGGTACAGTCCAGTGTCCAGTGCCTGGCTGTGTGCCAAATTAAACCACTGTAAAACTGAGGGTGTGTTGCTTTCCATCCCCTTTGTGTAATTCTGTCAGGTTGGACACTCACCTGTGCTGCCCTCACCAATCTGCCCTTGGGCACCTGGCATGGGGAGGGCAGCTCAGACTCTGCCTGGAGCTTCGAGAGACGTGGCTGGTCCCAGCTAGAAGAGGTTCCAAACCAGCTGTTCTGTCTCATCTCCTGTGAGGAGCACAGATCCAGCCCAGCAGTGGAGTCAGGTCAATTCCTTCCCACCCACAAACGTCCCTTTGCTGACTGGAGCTCACTTGACTGGAGATGCCCTGGTGCTGGGGCTCTGCCAAGGACATCTCTGTGTTCTTCTGTGGAGGGGTCTGTGAGGCCACACAGAGAACACAAGTGCTAATTAAAAAGAGAGCCCTGAACTTGGACCCATTCCTGTGCACTTCAGTCTTGGCACGGCGCTGCTTTCTTGCCTCCCTCGGACTCACCCACAGTGACATCTCCACGCTGTGGGTTGTGAGTCTTGTCCAAGGATGGAGTTAGGGCAGTTGTGATAACTCCTCCCCACTCTCTGCAAAGGTCACCAGCCCAACCCAGTGAAACGAAAGAGAAAACAAATGCCCAAAGAGCAGAAATCCCCAAACGTGTCACATCAAATCACAGAGAAGCTAATGGGACAGAGCCACGTGGTTACAGCATGGGCATTCTGCTCTATATCATTAATTTACCGATGTTAAATATTTCAGCAGGTAACTTCCAGGGCTTCCAGAACTGTCCTAGTAGCTGTGGTCACAAATTATTCATCAGTAGCAAGTGAACAAGAAAAGTCTCTATGAACAAATGCATTTCTGAGGGTCTTGGTTTTTTTCACCTTTCAGCTGATTCCCTCTGCCTTCCAGAAGATGTCTCTCACCATCAAGCAGAGGCCAGCCAGCACTAAGAAGCTGAATCTGCCCCAGATTGTTCAGCCTCAACAGAAGCATGAGAGGTCCCATCACAAGGTAGCCCTTCCCTGCCCTTTTCCTTGCTGTTTGATGTGATATTTGAGGAGGGTGCCAAAAGAGCTGCTTGGCTTGAGCCTGCTCAGTGTGGTGCAGCAGCTTTTGATCAGCCCAGGGCAGAGGTGGAAGAGCCACTGTTTGCCCAGTGTGAGCTGGGCAGATGTGCTCACCCACAGTCTGCACTTCCCTGGGGATCAGAGCAGAATCTTTCTCCCAGCACCTGAACCTCTCCCTGCTCTCTCTTGCCTCTCCAGTTCTCTGCAGCTGGCCCAGATCACAGCTCACTTCAGCCTTCCCCACCAGAGGTGGTGTTTGAGAACTACACCCCTGGTGAGGTGTGTGAAATGCCACTGGTTCTGAGGAACAGGGACAAGGTGAGTGCTGGGACGTGGAGGTTTAACAGTGTGCTGGAAGAGGAGAGCAGAGAAAGGTGGTTAAGGATGGAACCAAGGCATATCCACCTGCCTCCACAAGTGGCAAAACCATCATTCCATGCCTTTCCTGCAGGTTTCTCATCTGGTGAAGGTCACCTTGGAGAGCTCACCTTATTTCCAGCTGGTGGGCCCCAGTGACGTGTGCCGCAAGGTGCCACCGGGCCTCTGTATGACTGTCCACATCCTCTTCACCCCTTNTAACAGTGTGCTGGAAGAGGAGAGCAGAGAAAGGTGGTTAAGGATGGAACCAGGGCATATCCACCTGGCTCCACAAGTGGCAAAACCATCATTCCATGCCTTTCCTGCAGGTTTCTCATCTGGTGAAGGTCACCTTGGAGAGCTCACCTTATTTCCAGCTGGTGGGCCCCAGTGACGTGTGCCGCAAGGTGCCACCGGGCCTCTGTATGACTGTCCACATCCTCTTCACCCCTTGGCAGAACAAGGTGAGTCTGGAGGTCTCAAGAGACTGGTGTCTTCGTGGCAAATGAACCTGCAAGGCTGGATTCAGGGCATCTGGCCTGGATTTTTAGGTCCTCTGCTGGTTTCAGTGGAGTAGCACTGGATCTAGAGCTGGGAGATACTCTTTTCCCATGCTGAAGATGGAGATAAATGTCCTGTGCTGAGACAGTTTCTCTTCCTGCAGGATTATTTCCACCAGCTCCTCTGTGTCACTGAAAGAGAGGAGTTCATTGTGCCAATCCGGGCCCTTGGTGCCCGAGCCATCCTGGACTTCCCTGGCCAGCTGCACTTCTCGGAGTGTCCGGTCAAGCACAGCACCCAGAAGACTCTGCTGGTCCAAAACCGCGGTAACCGGGCAGCTCGTTACCAGCTGAGCACCCAGAGGTGAGACAGCTCAGCTTTTGTTGTGTAAAACACCTTTGGGTGATAACAGAGTTGGTAAAGAGCAACAAAAGGAACCAGAGCATCGGAGCTGCTGCCCCACAGCCCTGGCTGGAAATGGGCAGGATGTGTTTAGACGTGGGGTTCGCTGTTGTTTCTGGTGTTTAAGCAGGATGCAAGCTTTCAGCTTTCTCTGTCCCAGATTTCCTGGAGGGTGCTGGAACATGTCAGTAGCTGGCTTGCACCCTCCTGAGCACGAGCACCTTCTGAAATGGTTCCTCACCACTGTCAGCCAAACAGACCTGTTCTCTGGGAGGCCACAAGCACGTGGCTTTGCAGTGGTCCTCTCATGAGATGCCCCATGTGAGCTGTGTTGTGGACAGCCTGTGCTGTTCCTGTCAGTTTCAGAAGACAATCACTGTTTCTCTTGTTGGCTGAGATGGAGAAGGTAATGCACTTTTGACACCGTATCTGCAAGGAAACCAGTTTGGTTGGCTGGTTGTGAGTTGAGGGTTACTTGATCCCAGAGGTCTTGACATAGGAGCTGAGGTCAGGAATGCAGCACAGAGCTGCTGTCTAACCTGGGGCAGCTGAGTGGCTTTGATTTTTTCCCTGGGAAAACAGAGGTCAAAAGGCAAATTGACTTTTCTGCTGTGAAACATAAAGGTCTGAGAGGAGCTTCCACCAAAGCCTCCCAAAGCCATTTAAGCAGTTCATTTAAGCTGTTCAAACAGGCTGCTGCTTTTGACTGTGCAAATATTTAGGCAGGAACTTGTAAATCTGTGCACAAGTTTTTCTCTGGGGTTTCCAGATCTTGTTTTGTCACTGCCAAAATAAATACCCAATAAATTCTGGCATGTTTTTGCAATGTATTTGCCAGCTGTTCTATTGAGTGCTACAGAGCATGTTGGATCCTGCTTGATAGGAATTTAAAGGTTTTCTGAACTTCAGGAATTAAATATTGAAATAGATGAAATAGAGCCTGGGTGTGGTGACAGAGGGAAAGATGGAGCTTGTGAGCTGCTGATTCTGTACCAAATTTTTCAGCACAGAGATGGAGCAATGGCTGCTTTAACCTAACAGACTGGGTTCATTAGAACAGTTAATCCTGTTTGGTGTCAGCTATTACGGCACCACTAAAAAGTAATATATATTAAGATTAAATATTTGTATTTCTTAGGCTTTAATGGACAGATGAGGCAATCCAATTAGCAATACTTTTTCTGTCTTCCTTGGAGTGAGAGGTAGATTTTAATGGCATAAATTCTCCCAGAATCCAAGGATTTAACAATGGCAGTTAACCACCTGTGGACAAAAGAAAAGTTGGCTGTAGATGATAACTATACCACGGGACTTGAAGTCAATTGCAGCCTTCTTGCACATGGAATTCACCAAAAATGCAGGTGCATGGTGCTTTGGAAGCCTTGGTCACAGAATTGCCAGCTTTGTTCACTTGTCAGCTCTGTTTCTAAATTATGTCAGGAGTACTTGGTCCTTGGTATCCTCATGGCCTTAACTTTTGCTCTGTCAATACGGAGAGCTGATGCCTGATGAACGTAAGCAAGATGTAAATGACCCTTGAGTCTCATTGCAGATAGCTGGGTGCAGAGTATGGGGGAGATGAGGTAATTTTATCCCACAGGATCTTGTGAGGGCTGCATCTCCTCACACTAGACTCAGTAGCTGTTTCTGATCCCGTCTGTTGTTTGTCTTCTGCTGACTGTGGTTGGTTTGCTCCTTGCTCGCTCAAGTAAGCAGAAGTGAACTGGACTGCAAAAGGGATAACATCTCCAAATCTCCCCTAAAAGTCTTGATATCTCTGTGTTTCAGCCCTTTCTCTGTCATTCCGGCCATGGGAACTCTGGGCATTGGTGACATCATGCAGGTGACAGTGGGATTTCTGCCACTGAAGACTGGTGACCATTCTGCATCCCTTGTCATGCACTATGACACAGGTGAGTGCTGGGCACTGCACAGGGCACTCTCTGCATCCCTCAGAGCAGAGCCCTTTCTAAGCAGAAAGGCTAACATGGCCATGGGTTCAAAGAGGGAATGATGGTAGGTTTCATTTTGTAGTGGTTTTTCATATTGATTGTTGTAGAGCTCCATGTAAATGCCATTTCTAGAGAGCATGTCTGGTATTTGTTGTCCCATCTTCCCTGGGAAACACTCACCTGCAACAGGAATGGTGAGTCTGCTACTGAAGTCTGAGCCCAGATGAATCCCACGTGTTACTTGGTTGGGAATAATGAAGGTTTTAAAGCTCTGGAAATGAGGGAGCCTTTGGTAGGGGTCTGNTGCTATTTCTAGGGAACATGTCTGATATTCATTGTTCGCATGTCGCCTGGGAAACAACTGCAACAGGAAGGGTGAGCTTGGTACTGAAGTCTGAGCCCAGATGAATTCCAGGAGTTGGTTGGGAATAATGAAGGTTTGAAAGCTCTGGAAATGAGGGAGCCTTTGGTAGGGGTCTGTTCTAGAGGGTGAAATGCTGGCAGGTTGTTCAGGATATCCTCAGCTGTGCACATGCAGCTCTCGGGTTGTGACAGATGTACTGATCTGTAAAGTGCCATTCAGCTAAAAGCTGTGACACTTCTTTCTGTTTCCTGTGGTTTGCTCTGTTCCTTGTGCTTCCAGCAGCCAGTGAGCTGAGCAAANCTCGGGTTGTGACAGACGTACTGATCTGTAGAAGTGCCATTCAGCTAAAAGCTGTGACACTTCTTTCTGTTTCCTGGGGTTTGCTCTGTTCCTTGTGCTTCCAGCAGCCAGCGAGCTGAGCAAAGACTCCCCTTTGCTTTGATCCAGGTGAAGACACCCACACAAGCCTTCATGGAAGAGCTGTGGATGTTGACATCGGGTTGGACAGGAATACTGTGACACTTGGGAAGACGTACATTGGACTGTCAAGCCACACAACTGTGCTCATCCACAACCTGAGTGATATCACAGCCCATTTCCAGTGGAAGGCTGTTGATACTGAGGGAGAAGAGGATCAGCTGGAATAGAGGTAGGTTTGAAAGATCCATTTCAATGAGATACCCAGCCCACAGTTAAAACTGTATGGCTTCAGGAGATACTGGTGCTTTTGAATGGCTTAGGGTAAGTAAACCATCCCATATCTACCTGCCTCCCCCAGGCAGTTCTGTGTTTGGAAAAGCCAGTTGAGGTAGCCGATGGATTCTCCTTCAGCTGTGGCAGTGACTTTGAGCCAGGAGGTTCACTTGAGGGCTGCTGGCTTTCAAAACCTCTCCTGAGCTTCTAAGTGTGGAGTAGAATGACCTGCTGTGCCAGTGAACAACAAGGGATCCTCTGATCCATTTGGGATCCTGTGGCTTGGGGTCAGCCCCTTGCTGAGGAGCTGCTGCTGCTCCTCCCTGAGTGCTTTGCTGTACCTACAGCTCCACTTCTCCCTGCAAGTATGTGGCTTATTAAACAGCCTGCTGGGTTTGTGTCTCCTGTGGGTGCAGGCAGTATCCCAGGCTGTGTCAGCAGGAACAGGACAAGTTGTCTGATTTTCTGAAGGAGTGCAGAGTGGACAGCACTGGCCGAGAACACTCTGCTCTTCTCACCCACACCCTCCAGAGTGTCAGGGCAAAGGTGCAAGGAGACCCCATGCTGTTCTACAATGACATTTTCTGCCTTGAGCCAAAGGTAAGTGATGGCTGAAAACCTCCCCTCCTGCTTCTCCTCCTCCTTGAATGAGGTCACTTGACAGATCCCTGCCTCAGCTGGCTGTGTGTGCCAAGAGAGAAGTCATTGGGATTCTGGTGAGGCCGAAGATCTGGCTGCAGAAAGCATTTCTGCCCTGTGGGCTTCTGGCAGGGACAGGAGCCTGACTAAAGCTTCCAAACTCTATTATCAGTGTTGTTGATAAGTGTCAATCACTCCTTACTTGTCATTGATGCTTTAAATAAAGGTTTACAAGGCTGTGGTTGAAAACAAGAAATGTGATGTTTAAAGATAAATATTTTGCTGTCTCCTTCTGCTTTAGGAGGGAGAGATCAGGCCAAATTGTTCAGCTGAAATCAGCCTGTTCTTTAAGCCCCAAGAAGCCCGGGTCTATAAGCAAGCAGTTTACTGTGACATCTCAGGTATGGCTCCTTCCCCTGCCTCTCCACCCCAGCGAAGGCGAGGTGCACATCCTCCCCCAGAGCACTGGGCTCCAGTGTAATTGCTGGGAAGGGTCCGTGGTCAGCAGGGCAGTGCTGGCACATCCCCACTGTCCCTTCCAGGGGATCTCTATTTGGGTTTTTTTCTCTCTCTCAGCTGTTCCGAATGCTGCCTGTATTTAGTCTACTCCTTCTGCTTTGGCAAAAACACCCTCTGAGGTGCACCTCCTCTTCAGGAGGAAGAACAAAATTTCTGCCATTTTGTAAAGTTCCTTTATGAACATAGGGGCAGAGGAAAGGATGGTCTCTATGGATGTACCATATCTCCTGAGGGAAGAGAGTGGTCTGTATTTTCTCCTGGAACATCAGGAGCTGGTTCCAGGCAGCTCAGAGCCAGGCACTAGCACTAGAGCAGCCTGGAAAATGCAGGATAGCAGAAGGAATTACCATACTAAAATAGAAATCTCTCCCCAGGCCGTGAGTCCAGGCTGCCTCTGCTCCTCACAGGGGAAGGCCTCGGGCCCCAGCTCCACTTCAATTTTGAGGAACTGAATACCAGGGAGGTTTTTTTCAGAGTAAGCCACAGATATGAGGTGAGCTGCAGAGTTGGGATCCTGGTGGTTTCAGGGGCAGCAGTGAGCCTTGTGGACCTGTAGAATTCCTGGCAACTTGGGCAGTTGTGATACTAGTCAAATTTGGGGGGTTTCTTGGAATCTGATCTTTTTGATGAGGTCAGAAAGGTGTATCTGTTGTTCATGAAACCCCAATCCCTGCTTTTTGGCAGCCTCCCTTGGAGATCAGCTGGGAGGTGTTATAAATGGGTAATATGATAATTGTCTCTCACAATTAAGGAATGAATGTTGTGTGTATATTAAGAGAAGTCTTGTGGATGTGTCGTTATGTTATTGCAGTTTGTTTTTTGGACACCCTCTGTTCTCCCCACAGTCCCCTTTCCCCCCTCAGTATTGTTGCCACAGGGAAACACCCCGAACTGACTTTGGTTATGTGAAGTTATCACTGCTTTGCATGAAAAGCCCAAAGGCATACAAAGTTTTATTTCAAAGTTGTATTTGTTTTGCTTCTGCCATGCAGCAGCACAGGGCATCTTCTGCCTTTTATAGGTGTTAATTGTTTAATTTGAAAGGAACTCAGACTTCTGTAGGAAAGGAAGATTCCTCATGCATTTCAATTTTGCTTTCCTGCTGCTGCAGGCGATCCTGTTAAACAAGGGGCTTATTGAGGCTCCCTTCAGCCTCGTCCCTCCAACCACAGCCATGGGCTCGTGCTTCACCTTCCTGCCCCAGGAGGGCATCGTGGCACCGCATGGGCTCCAGGCCATCCGGATCTCCTTCTGTCCCACCGTCCTGGGGGAGTTCAAGGAAGAGTTCTGCTTCCATGTGACTAAATCTCCTAAGCCTGTGACCTTGACTGTCAGGTGAGGAGGGTTTTGAGAGCTTGCTGGGCACATCTGTAGCTGACTCTGGATAATCATGTCCCATCTACCTTATTTTGTGGTGGAGCAGAGAAAAGGTGTTGCCTGAGGCCTTTAATTTTGGCTGTGGTTCTGGTATCCCTTTAGTGTGGAGGTGCCTGCTACCCTGTGTGGGTACCCAGGCGCTGGAGTGACTACTCCCTGCAGGGATGTCTTCTGCTTAGGCTGTGGCAGGCAGTGGGATGGATCAGCTTTGGGCAATAACTGCTCTGGGATGTCCCACCTCAGCACCCAGCAAAGCTCTCAGGGCTTTGGAGATGGGCCAGCCTGGATGATTCTGCAGCAGCAGCAGCGTCTTAAAAACCTTCTGTCAATAATCCATCTGAAATGGGCAGCAGGCCTCTTGTGCCCTTGCTGTGGGGAACAAGCTGTGGAGAACAAGCTGTGCTCCCAACTCTTGTGCAGAGAGTCCTCTTTTCCTTAAAAGATACCACCTTTCCACAGCTGGGAAAGGGCTGATGTGGGAGACAGAGAACTGTGCAGCAGGAACTGTCCCAAGGACATGGGCATTATCCCATGGGCTGGTGCCATTGCAAGGGATAAAATCTATCCCTTGCACTCAGCAAAGGTTAGAGGTGGGAAAAAAAGTGGTGATATGAGAATTAAAACTCACTTCTCAGGACCACAACAGCCTGAGGGCTTGTCCTGGATAGTCTGTCAACTGCTGACCACTTTGCTTCGGCTGCCTCCTGTCCACATGGGTTCTCTGCTGAGCACAGGGTGCTGAGTTGATTTGAAACCCAGTCCTTACAACACCCAGCCCCTTTGCAATTCCCTCTAACAAACCCACTGCCTCCCTGACTTTGTCCTCACAGGGGCTGTGTCATGGCACCAAATTTCCACTTCGATGTGCCCGCCCTCCATTTCGGTGATGTCTCCTTTGGTGAGTGTGCCCCGGGCTTGCACCAGAGTGTGAGAGGTTTGTGTTGCTGAAATGGAGCACGTGAACATAAGAGCATCCATCACTCATGTTCCTTCAAAACCTCTTCAGGTGTTAACTCCAGGGCTGCTGGTGCCTTAGGCAGCATTTTGCCATTGTGAGATCAAACACGACCAAAGGAATAGAAAGTCAGAATCACTGTTTGGCCACTTCTTAGTTTTCTTTTGAATAAGTGGCACAATAAAAAAATGGCACCAGGCAGGAATATGGTTCTGTAATAGCAGATGCCTCCTTCTTAATCTGATTTCATTCCTAAGGCTTCTTCAGCTGAGGGCAGCTGTTTTATCTTTTTTTTGTTTTAACTGTGAAGCTGACTGTTGTCTGCATCTAGCGACCTTAGTGGCATTTGGGATTGTCATCTTTTTTGTGCCTCTCTTGTGCTTGTTTTGTGCTGTCTGTCCTTTTTGTGCCCCTCCTGCCTCTCTGTTGAAGTCAGTGCTGGAGGTGGCAGTGGTCACTGTTTATAGGCATGGAGAAGCTCTGGGCTGTGCCTGCAGTTGGTTTTTCCTCCCCACCTGTGTTCAAATGGCTCTTGGTAAGCGGGCTGTGGGAGATGTCTCCTCCACACACAGCTGGCCAGCCAAGGCAGATATCCCCTGCAGAGCAGGTTGTGGGCTGGTGTTCTGCTCTGCAGGCCATCCCTGTGAGGTGTTGCTGTGTCCCTGGCTTTCCATTATGGAGACCAAGTCTCGGAGCTGAACTGCTGTGAACCTTTGCAGGCAGCAATCCCAGCCAGTGAGCAGTGGGTGTGATGTCCCCGTTTGTTGTGTGAGGTGGTTCCTAATTGCTGATCTCCAGCAAGGCTCAGGTTTGCCTCCTGTGGAGTGAGCTGTGAGTAGTCATGAGCTCAGTCTGATTGCCCCAAATCAGGAGACTCCATAAGGATCCTGCCCACAGAAACTGCTTTAGGGTGCTTTGTGTCACGTTCTAGTTCCTAATCTCATCCTCCCTTTCTTTACTGTAGCTTTCCCTTGATGACAAATCACTGCTTCTATATCTTGATTGTTGGTGGAGTTAACAGAGAATTTTACAGACTGGATTTTCAGAGTAAATGGCCAGTCTGGATGCACATTCATCAGTGAGAAATAACTGGTGC
>VXBU01019644.1:65554-80317 GCA_013400315.1 Bombycilla garrulus | reverse complement strand
GGGAAGAGGGTATTGTTTTAATTCTGGGGTATATTCTGGGGTATAGGTGATTCATATCCAGCAGTTAACTTTCTTTCATGTATTATTTGCAAGCAGGCAGCTTTGTGAATGTTTTCTAGGAGTTGGTCTGGAGTATCCACTAGAGACACAGGCTTTCCCCTTCCCAAAGGGTTAATCCCCCCAGCCCAGCAAGCTGCGTGCTGAGTTAGGGACCATAGGCTACGTTTGTCTCCCATTGTTAAGAAAACCCTATGTCCCCAGTAACCACTAGCTTCTTGTTCTGATAAGTTAATTTGGTCTCCTCTGGTGAGAGACACTTAGAAGACATTCGCCAATTCAGTAGCAGTGTATGGAATTTCTTTAAGTAGTTACTTGTGGGTCAAAGTCCACATCATTGAGGTAATTACATTCTGTTTCAGTTACAGGTCTTAAGCTAGCACCACAGTAGTTACCACATTTGTTTATCAGAGATAGTTTTTTCTGAGGGTAAATTTGATGAATATGAACAGTGTTCCTTTCCTCCTTTTCATTTAGTAAGTCAGCAAGCTTTGAATTTTTGGCACATTCCTCACTTAGGGCAGCCTGCAACAAATGGATGTCATTTTTTCTTTCATGTAATTATTTCTGCAAAATTTCAACTAGGTGTTGTAGTGAGTCTATAATTGTTCTTTCCTCACTTCTACGCCTAAAGTGAGTTTCTACAGCCGCTGTATGGCAAGCTCCCAAAACTGAGCAGAGTATGGTTTTATTTTGGCCCAGTTTGAAAATTGTTTCATGTTGCAAAGATATTCTATCAATCACATTTTCCAAATTAAGCCAATTGTTTCTAGCTCACTCCTCGCCTCCTGGAGAGGTTTGGGCACTGTATTTAGCTAGTAGAGCATAAAACACAGCTTTATCTTTTGCACTTTCAGACATTCTGTGAAGGGATCAAAAACCACCACAGGGAGGTATATTGCTTAAGTTACGCAACACACACAGCCTAAGCTGTGTCCCCCTTCACTTCCCTGTGTGGGTGAAGAGATCTTGGGAGGCACGCTTTCAGTTACAAATCTCAGGTTGTGTCTTCACTGCACCAAGCAGTCAAAATTCACACAAAAACAAAGTCAACAACACAGTCCTGCCTCTTGCACCAAGAGATCCTTTGTGAAATTCTGATGACAGAGCCTCAAACGAGTATGGAGATGCTTTTCACCTAGGCGTGTCCAGTCTGCAAGAAATTCTAATCACCCCACTTGCTTTCTAACACCACTCACCCTTTTGGGGTGTTAGGCTAGGTGTGGCTGGAGTGAAGCATCCTTCTCCTGCTACAGACTACACATAACCTTAGCTCCCCTTCTATCCATCAGAATCCTGTCCGTGATATCAATTTTAATGTCATGATCCACTTTAACAGTAAGGCGGAAATCGTGATGGTTCAAGCAATCTCGAGGTGCAAAATAGGAGGCAAACAAGCAAGGGACCAGAATTTCAACGAAACAACAAAGCACTTCATTGAGTGCTAATCAACTCAATTATGCGAGAGAGGGGAGAGAGAGAAGGAGAGCAAAGTAGGGAGAGAGAAAGAGAGGATGGGATATAGCTACCAATGGTGAGACAAAGTCCTCGTGGCCCAGCCAATAGATGCGTCTTCTTCCATGGGGAGACCTCGAGAGTCCCTTCAAAGAGTCACAGTTTTTAAGTCTTTTTCGAAAGCGAGTGGCCTCTGGCCAAAAGGCAGGGGGATTTATGGCCTATTGTGAGCAGACTCGTAGCTGATCAACATCAGCTATGTGCTGTACATGCGTGCCGTACCATGGCAATAAACAAACGCGCTATACCTACAGCTGTTCTGCCCAAAGCACTGTACCGCAGCAGCAAACATCTCCCCCCACAGCCAGGCCAAGGTCTGTCTTGTGGGGTTTGTCCCAGTCTCTGTCCTGACGATCAGGAAGCAAAACGAGATCTTTGGGCCAACCCTTACAGATGGTTTGGCTGTCTTATCCTGTTTGAGTATTTGAGTACCATTTATTTTGTGACTGCTGCATATTAGTAGCATTTTGATTCAAACAGACTAATTGAACACTTTCAAAATATCAAACTAAGTGTAAATAAGTTTTTAATTTGCTGTGGTCATCTTACCATGGTGTCCTGAAAGTAAATCAATGATAGTTCAGCAGCTAACATAAAATATCTAGAATATAGTTAGGTAGTATAAAGAATAACACTTTGGATGAGTTACTTGATGTAGTGAATTTTTAAAGTAATTTTATTCAGTGATGAACAGTGGGGCTGGTGATCTTGGTCATGTTCATTTTATGGCTGATTGAGAAAATAATGCTGTTAAAGCCATTAAATAATGTCCTTAGAATGTGCTAGAAGATTTCTATATAAATATATCTTGTCAATAATAATACAAAATACTTATGAAAGCTGGTTTCCTCAGACCCTTCTAGGAATTTTTCATATATACTTTGTTATGCATATTATTACCTGAAGGACAAAAAGCACCTTTAAGGATCAATACTTGTGCATGATGCTTAAAATTATAGTTACAGTAAAATACTTTGCTCCTGTGCTTCATAATGTAAGTTTTGCCAATAAAATTGTATATAATCAAGAAAGTTAATGACAGGTTGAGCACTTTGGTTTTATTTTTTCATGTTGCAGGTCAAATCAAATACTTCTGATTTTGTTTGTTCTTTATACCTGATTTTTTGATATGAGAGATTCAAATTTGTATGAAACCATAGGCATAGTCTATGCTGGAAAAGGTTGATGTGAATATCTGTTGTAATGAGGCAATGCCAGCAAATCCTGCTGGTGAATGCACTTCTATCCTGAATTAATTTATTTGCAATATAAATCATATTGCTGAGATCATATCCCAAATGCAGCATGTGTTACGGAATCTTGATTTTTTTTCTTTAAAACTATATTCATACCAAGGATTTCAGCAGCACATAAATTACTTCAGCAGAACTTATTGCTAGTGTAAATTTAGCCAGTATGTTGTCCAGACTGAAAGCACTTTCTTGTACACAGAGTTTGTGATTTATTAATATTGTTTCCTGTCTGCAGCATGGTATATTTTGCAAATGGCATTAACTTAATTTCAGTTAAAATGCTGTCTAAGTTTAGTTAAGACCAATGAAAGCAATTTGGTGAGTTATAGAAGTATGGTTGTAATCTGCACTGGAATATTCATAATGCAAAACTGAACCTTTTTATGTATAGTATTCCGCTCTTAATACAAGTGTAAGTCTGCTCTGTAGGGATACATTCTGTAATTCATTAATATGAATTAATCTTCTGCTATTTTTTCATTACTATACCTATCTTATCTACCATGAAAATGGGTTTTTTTGCTTCCTAGTTACTTTGGTGATTTTTACAATAATTTTTGCTTTAGAAATTCTTTAGCTAGAGCCCACGTTAAAAGATAATTAATCAATGTCACTTCTCCTTTAACAGCGCCTTTCAAATGGCTCAATAGAGTTAAATGATGAAGCTAGTCAAGTTGTTGAACTTCAGGAGCTTTTGGAAAAGCAAAACTATGAGATGGCACAGATGAAGGAGCGTTTGGCTGCACTGTCTTCTCGCGTGGGAGAGGTAGAGCAGGAAGCAGAGACTACGAGAAAGGAGCTCATTAAAACAGAGGAAATGAACAGTAAATATCAGAGAGATATTAGAGAGGTAAGGAATTCACCAAGCTTACCTCGTATTTCTTGATTGTTGTTCCTGTGATATCTGCTACAAATGGATAGAGGCCAAAGTATTTGAGCAGCAGAAGTCGAGCAATGATGAAAGCCCTTAAACACAGGAGACAGAAACTTTAAATTATGAAACAGTACTAGAAATTTATTCCTTTCTCTCAGTAAATGAAATTAAAATTTAATTATCTGTCTTTTTCCTTCTCTTAAATTTGTGGTGTTTTTCATTATATCATCGCTTAGGCAGAAGTTCTCGATATATGTGGATGGTTGGCTTCCAAATCTATTTTAGTATGCATTAGTTTTCTTTCTGTTACACTGGCTTTTTAAGAAAAGACTAGGTATAGTATCAGTGTCATGGTTTAATTGACAAGGTGGAGGTGTGTCATAGGTTGGACCTGATGATCTCAAAGGTCTTTTCCAACCTAGCTGATCCTGTGATTCTGTATCATAACTACAAGAAATCCCAAAGAATTCTCTTTAAAACTGAAGATTTACAGCTGAGCATACCTTTCACTTCTACTATTACCAGGAAAATGAAACTGGCATAAAATTACGTAGCATTTTAATTACATGGTTCCTGATGGGGGTTTTTCTGTCACATAGGCAATGGCACAAAAGGAAGATATGGAAGAAAGAATAACTACGCTGGAGAAGCGCTACCTCAGTGCTCAGAGAGAGTCCACCTCCATACATGACATGAATGATAAGCTAGAAAATGAACTGGCAAACAAGGAAGCCATCCTGCGTCAGGTGCTGTACCTGCATTAGTCACTTGTTTTCTTCATACACAATGAAAATTAATGCAAATTTACTATTGAGGTTTCCATTAGGTTAATCTGTTCAGTTTTAATCAACAGATCAGTTAATCAAAAAAATCCTAAATTGTTCAGCATCTCTAAATTTCATATCAGCTACTACACCTGTGCAGAATAATTTCAATGTGTACATTGAATGTTGGAAAATAACTGTGTTTTCTGATAGAGTCTTGCATAAGTGCACACAGTCTTATTCCCTAAGTAGTGAAATATCTTTGCTTTTTATGTAACAATTTTGGAATTTTATTTTCTAAAAAAATAGCTTCAGCTAAAAAATTCCTTTCTGCAGGAAAAACCAAAATCTGCTCTAATAGTTTTACAGATGAGTAGAGTGCAAATAAAATTTTAAAAAGCTAAATTAATTGTGAATATGTTTTAACAAAGCTTATAACTTGACTGTGCAGCTTTCTCTCATGGTACTTTGTTTCCATGGTGATTCCAAATCTGGTATTTAAACAGAACATAAAACTGAGTTGAAATTTGGAGAATATGATATAAACTGAAAGCAAACATGAACTGAATATAATTCATACTGTATCATTCAAACCCAGCCTCAGTATTAGACTTCTTTTTTTTCAAAGCATGTCTCTAAACAATTTAAAGTGCTAAAAAGGGAAATTAGCTTGTGGGATGTGATGTGATGTGATGTGATGTGATGTGATGTGATGTGATGTGATGTGATGTGATGTGATGTGATGTGATAATCTCTGCTTTTATAATTGTATGCAGATATATTTGCCCACACATGCACACATCCCCCTGTATCTGTGTGTATATATGTATTTGACTTCTTCAGGGAAATTAAACCATCAAAACTCAAACTCTCCAGTTTTTGCCAGCTTCCTTAGACTATTTTAAGAGGTATCTTCAATTGTCAGGGAAAAAAACATCCAGCAATGGAAAATGTAAGGTACCTGTATCTGAGTTCTTATTGTTCCCAATGTAAGTCATGCTATGCTTCAGAGTTCTGCCTACTCAAAGCAGGAATCAAAATAACTAGGCTCAGAGTAAATGTGGTCAGATGTAAAGTTGATTTGCAGCATTGAGATGAGAAAAGCCTAACTTTCCATGCTTTTTGAAGGACTAAAAAAGAATCTACAATCACACTCCTTTATCATTTTCTCTTGTATTACCTGGATTGAACAAGAAAACAGCAACCATTAAAAAATCTTAATTGTGTGGTGCATCTTAGTAGGGATGAAAATGCTGCAGTTACAAAAAGTCCTCCTTTCACTCTTTAATAGTTATCACAGCTTACTCAATTTCACCTCTGAAAAATCAGATTTAATTGTAATTAATGAAATTTCAGTTTTAACTTTTCATAATATACGACTGCCATTCATTCAGAAAATTATTTTTGGCAATTTATTCAGGCAATCCTGTCAGAATTGTGCTTCTTTCCCATTTTAGCTCATACTTAATTTTTTTCTGTAAGATGGGCTGTATTTCTATTTAGAAAATTCTCATTTTACTGGCACCAGTACTATTATTTTGCTCAAATAAATACCACATCCATCACTGGAGGTTTTTCATCCTAATTGGTGCCATTTTTTAAGTCCTACTATTGACCTTTGTGAGATCTTTGAGCCTCATATCAGTAGTAAGACTGGCGGCCTATACTGTTCCATGCTTGAGTTAATAACTCTCCCACACTAAAGGGGTGTCTTTCCTGTTAGGAGTTTTGCTATCATTTCACTGATACTTTAGAAAGGGAAGGAAAATCCTTCATATTGATTTTTCTTTTTTATGCTTGTTTATCTGTCTTTGGCCTTCAGCTGGAAGACAAAAACAGACAGCTGCAAGAGCGTCTCGAGCTAGCTGAGCAGAAGCTGCAGCAGACGATGAGGAAAGCTGAAACCTTACCTGAAGTGGAGGCTGAACTGGCTCAGAGAATTGCAGCTTTGACTAAGGTACTGAGAAATAGGTTCACTTCACTTCACTCCCCACTGATTAACATCAATTTGCAGCCTGACCTCACCTCAAGGCCAAAACAAGAGTAGCACGGAGCAAATTTGAAAGAAGTAAATGTTTGTTGATAAGTTTGTGCACAGGAATGGATTCAGTGCTGTGTTTGCAGTTCTTAGCATTTTTACAACAGGAAAAGTGGTTACCTGTAAGTTAGCCTAGGCTATACTTACAAAGGAGTCATGTATTTCCAATACAATTGAGCATTACTTACTCTAGGAGGACTCATTTTACTGTGTAAGAATTTCTAGTTTAAGGGTAGGCAGTGAGGGAAGTCCCTTTCCTACAGGTATTTAGTTTTTCTGGATGTTTTCATACAGCAGGTATATAAACAACACCTTGTTTTACTGAAATAAGTGCTAAAAGATCAAATCCTGGTGGCAGGTGGGTTCATTTGTGCAACACAAATGAAGACAACTTGCAGTACATGCTTACAAGATTTGCTTTGAATGATTCTTTGTATCATATATCTGCAAAGAGAAATGTGAAACTCTGAGTGGATATCAAACTTTTTTTTCTGATAAATTTATTTTATGGCTGATACCTTACAGAAAAATAAGATAAATTTTCAGTAGTGTGCTTTTTATGTTTGGCCTCTAATTCTTTCAGGTGCGCATGTAGAGTTAATACTATAGCTCAAGTACTGTCAGCTTCATAGAGGCATATAATGAGGTTTACTCTTCATCTCTTAAGGTTTTAAGAGACAAAGAAAAATGCATTTAAGAGACTGTATTATATGTAATTCTAATTTATCTAAGCTTTCCTTTCTCCACTGCCAAAGAATGCTTCTATTTATGTGCTGAGCTGTTTTTAAATTTGATGGACTTTTTTCAGTTTCTAGGTTTTCCATTTTTAGTGACACCTTAAAAGCCGAGCAGCTCGTTAATAAAGTCTGATTTTTAAGCAATTTAGCTAAGCAGAAGAAACAAAGAAAGGAAGGCTTTTGGGAGAATTTGTGTGGGTTATTTTTTATTAAGGCAAGATCATTATTCAGTAATCAAGGGTTTGTACTGTCATTTTAAATTTGTATGAATGGGTGTAAATCTGAAAGAAAGACTGAAAATTGGGGGAGGTAGTGGGGGAGGGAGGAAGGCAAGAAGAATCATCAAAAAGAGCTACATGAAATATCAAATAAATTTCATTGGATTTTAATAAAAATTCAGGTGCACAGAAGAGCAATCCCTTGGCATTTTAACTTTTTTTTCCCCAAGTTGTTTCTGATTCAGCAAGTAATCATATATCCTAATGCCCTCAGTAGCTTAAAAATACTGTTTTCTATTTTAAGACGATTTTTCCTGAATAAGTTCTCCAGCAATTAGCCACCAGTAAGTATTTGGCAGTCTCAAGCATGTCTTTTCTTGCAACTGCATTTTTCCTTGAACATATATTAATGACAAAAATTGTAAGAAGAAATCCCATTTCAACCATGCAGAGCACTCAGGAACTTTCATGAGATACTGTTGTTATTGTGACCATAATGCTGCAATATACATCTCCGTTTGTCTTACATTATTTCATGGGATGTGGTTAGAGAGCTGAGAACAGAGCTGATACTCCGCCCCATTTCACTTTGATGTACTTGATTAAAGTTTTTGTCAAGTGGGAAACTCTGAGAAATAGGTTATAATGCTGGTTCTGTTAATTTCTCAGTGATTACATGAAAAACTGAAGGCATGTATTTCAGTTAAAATTGTGCTGCCTTGGAATATATTACATGAAGAAGAATGCCATAATTTGGCCAATAGGCTAAATAGGGCTGTGGCCCATGTGTCTTGTATACAATTTCTTTGCAAATTGTACAACTTAATAAAGTGCTGCTTTGACAGCTCTGAAGTTTGAAGTCCATTACTTTTCATGGATCACATAAATGAGGCTCTGAACCAAGGGCACTGTAATCACTGCAGCTTACTTAAGTAGTTTTAAGTTAAGCTAGCTGGTGTGCTCTTACATGTGGCCAGCTCTTCACTGACAGCTGAAAGTCCTGCCTGAGGGGCTGAAAAATGCTTAATTAATTTTGCCTTGGTTGGAATTTATGCTAACATACATGCTCTCTGTAGGACTCAAATTGTCTGGCTGTAGAATTCCAATGTGTGTCTACCTGAGCTGTGTGATCACTGCAGTGTCTATGTATACCAAGTAAAAGAGGAGCCACCAAATCAGCTACTGTTCCTGCACTAAAAAAAAAAATAAAGTCAAAACTGATTCTCCTTCCTTTAGTACTATATCAATAAAAGTGGCTTCTCTGAAATTAATGGGGTTGCAATCATATGGAAGAGGTGAGTTAAGCCTGACATGCTTTATGTGTATTTTAAATAAATGCTTCGCTGTGGGTAAATTATAAGACCAATTACTTACATGTGGAGATAAACCAGAACATATATGTTCTGGATTTGGCCGTGATTACTGCACACCCCCATCCCACCCCCCATAGACTTAAAAGGTGCATGTTGCGGTTCTGTATTCAGTTTTTTGTATTCTTGCTCATAATGAATCTGAGTTGGGATTCTGCAAATGAGGGATATAAATTGTGATCCTTCTATCATGTCAGGTTTTAAAATTAGTTGGATTTCCTTTTTTAATGTATATAAGCTAGTGATATGTCTTTCTGCTACTTTTTCATGGCAAAACTAGCTCATAAGGAGTGAACTTCCAAAAATTTGGACTATAGAGTGAACTTGGATAAGTATCCATAAATTTACCTGAATCATTTGAACCTTTCTTTGGCATTGTTTTCACTGTGTTCTGTCCACTGGGTGAGCCACTGGAAGGTTAGTCAGCCTCTGGCCGACAAACCTGGAACAGCATGGTCCCATACATGCTGTCCTGTCTGGCCATCACACTGGTACCTGTTTGGTCTTGACAAGTAGCACTGCTCTCAGCATGTATCCTAAGATTTAGATTCCCATGACTCACTGAGCCACCTTCTACTCACTCTCACAGTATTGGTCCGTTTTCCTGTCATGGAGAAGAGGCAGTTCCTACTAGAAAGAACCTCCCTCCTGTATTAACCTTTCTTTATCCCACAAAATGTTTATTCTCCTCAGAATGGACAGACATTGGAGCATCCAGAACCTTCAGACTCTCAAGCATAGTTTCTCCTTGCATGTGTTCAAGGATGGGTCTAGTAGGGTCAGCCAGCATCCAACTACTTTCATTCACTCACTCCCAGTAGTACTACCTCATCCCCTAGTGCTTGTGCAGCAGAGGTACCAAGTCACTTCTCTGATCACAAGACAGCAGTCGGCATTTTTCACCATCTTTCCTGTATGGGGGTCACCAGAAATACCAGCCATGATTTTCAGCTGCATTAGAGAAGCACTGAAATGGAGAAGAGTGAACCATATCATAATAAACCACATTTAGCATAGTAACACCTTCAGTTATTTTTAAAGGTGATAAAAAATTACCTGAGAGTTGGAGGCAAGTGGTACATTATGCTTGTTTTGTGTCAGTGGGGGGATGTGGTTTGCTTTAACCAGGGAAGAAGTTGCAAAACAAGTAAAAGGAGAATGTCCACCCTGAAAAGGATGCAAAGAGGGGAAAGAAGTTCCCCTGCAAGGAATGGATGTAGTTAATACAGAAACTTGTCTGGGAACAAGAGAGAGAGAAAATATGATGTGTTAACAGGAGAAGGAAGTCGATAAAACCTCTTAAAGTCTAAAAAAAAAATCTTTGAGGGGGGGAAGCCAAAGAAAATTTCACATTTTACAACACATCCTGTCTTCTCAAAACACCGTTCTTATTTTGCTTCCCTTTTCTTGGGAGATTTTGCCCTGATAGGAGGACAAAATGAAAGAAGCAAATTTGACAAAGATAAATGGAAGGAGTTGCTTACTAAACTTAGGAAGTACAGAAGGTAGTAGGTAGTAGGAAAACAAAGGAGGGGAAAGAAGGCATGACTATCTAGTGACTGAAAGGTTGGGGTTTAGAAAAAGGGGACACCTGAGCCAATTCAATTTGTCATACTGGTAACAGGTTAGACATGAGCAAGTAGCTGATAACTGTGAGTTGTTGCAACTCTGTCACCATGATTACCTATTTTCACCTTCAAGTTCATAGCTTAGTTCAATAATGCATTCTTTCTTTGTGAACAAAACCCTTATTCCAAGGAGAGACTAAAACACAAAATGCCAGTAGGGAATCTGGAAAGTGCAGGTGTTCAAAAGTCATGGTCTCAAAACTGGGGAAATGGCTTGTACCATTAGAAAAGTTTAAATTTGTTCCTGCAAGTCAGCACAACAAAAAACTCTGGCACCTATATTATACAGGTGATTTCTGCATCTGAGTTTACATTTCTTTCTTTTCAACTAAGATGCAAAGACCTAGAAAATGTGCAGTGTCATCAGGAGCAGATGATGTGAAAGCAGCATCTTTTTTGTGGGCACCTTAGCAGCAGGAGCACCAGCAGAGTTTTAACAGGGTTAGAGATCACACAAGCTGCTTTGGTATTCCCTCAGTGCAGAGTTTTCCTGGCTGTTACAACCTTGTGCTGACTATTCCATAGCATAGAGAGTGCAAATTGAACATTAAGACTCATACTGGCTTCTCACAGGGGTCAGACATCATTAGTTTTTGTCCATATATTTTTAAATCTAGTTTAAGATGCATGATTTCCCAAATCTATTTATAACTGAATGTTCTGGCTAAATGCTTTAAATGCTACTTGCTGAATACCACACAATGTGTTTTATTAATCCTCCTGTACAGAGCAGGAGCAAACAGGCACGAAAGTCTTACATTGAAGAAAGAATGTAGGGTAAGGCCTGCCAAGGAAGTAGTCATGTGAGCTCTACTTTGCAGTTTTTAACTCAATTAATTCTTAGTAAAACAAGCTGGAAGAAATCCAGCTATTCTTTAGGAATCTCAGAGTCCACAGTTTTCTGTGCTGTCTCATGTGTGCCTAAAATTCTGCTACGGAAGCATGACAAGCACTTGTGTCTCAGTCTCTGCCTTGTGCCTCAAACTACAAGGCTGAGATGGACACATTCACTACTTTTATGGTAGGCTGCCAAGTCTCTCAAAGAGCTCGTTCCTTATAACCTCTGGGTCTGACTAAGACTCATGAACAACAAAAAGTGTAAGTGCCACAGGTATACCAATTCCAAGTGCATGGCCTGGAGAAGTCATTATGGAAGGATTTGCAAGTCCCTTAGCTAACAGCTGACTTGCTACAGCAATATTTTGTTTGGAAGGGTCTCTTTGAGACCTGGTTAGGGGCCTTCCTCAATGTAAAGAGTGATGGGAGGTGCTGAAATCCTCATTTTCATAATATGTACCAGCTGGGGACACTGGTTACTGGAGCTCTTTGTCTGCAGGTAGGTTTCTGCAAGTCAGAGAAGATGGGACATGGATATATGTGTTTCTGTCTGCCCTTGTGATTCCCATCCCTGCTGCAGGGGGCTGCACCTGCAGCTGCCACATGATAAGCAGCGGTTAAAATCCCTAAGTGTCTTTGGAGCCCAGAGTAGATATTAAGTCTGTGCACCTGGGCTAGCTCTCTGCCAGACAAGCACTTGAGCCTAATTATTGAATATCTTGGCTGTAAAATAATTTGGTCCTTATAGAGTAATACAGAATAACGCTTTCAGAACAAATGGTACATAAAGGAAACATAAAATATTCTAATATATTCGCAGTGTTCAGAATAATGACATTTGTTTTGATTCTAAGGCATCTTGAATTTTAATTAATTTTCAAGTTTCTCTGTTCTACCAAAGAGATGTAAAGATATACCTTGCTAAATTATTAAAGCAGCAGGAAGTTATGAAATAACAGGTAGTTATAAGAAGCTTAAGAGAGCATCATGTTCTTTCAAGAATGTTGTCTATATTAGAATTCAGATAACATACATAATTCTGATTTAATTTAATTCCTTCTCTTATACCCAAAACCTGTTAGTCCTAGTATCACAATTATTTTCTGCATTGAAAAGATCTGCTAGACAGATAAGGTATTATGGCATGGTTTGAACTGAAAAATTAACATTTTAATTTGAAAAAAAACTAAATTATACAGCTAACTGTCTTTTCAAGGACAGGTTATGACTGGCAGCACCACATTTCTGAGGATGTGAATGAGATCCCTTTGAACCTAGAGGTTTTACTTTGGTTATCTTCATATTTTGCATAAAACTTCAATTAAGTGTATGGAAGTGATGCCTTAAGTTTTAGCTTTCATATTTTCCAGATTCTGTACTGTATCAGTATGTAACTCTGAACTTCATATAAAGTCTTAGCAAGTTCTCTTCACAGTTTAGTTAGACAAAACAATCCTTTTCCAGCCCAAGAACCAAGGATAACGTTGCAGCTTCAGGCCCAAAATGTGTAAACAACTGCGAATTGAGGAGAGTAATCTGGGAGGATGGGATTCCATAACCTGAAGCTGTAATTGGACAATTAACCCCAGTATGTAAACAGAACAAAACTTATAAAAGTGTGAAAACTCATGACCCATCATCCACCTTGGGTGTAGCCTCAGCCAGGCTCTTGTACTGCCCAAGGTGTATCCTTCAAAGTCCTTTTAATAAATACCTACTTTATTTTAATAAATACCTACTTTATTCCTTTAACACTGTCTAGCCTCTGTTCTAGGTGGCCTCTCAAGGCATCAGAAGCAGTGAAGTTTAAGTAACTTTCTTTTAAGTTTCACAGTCAGCTAATGAAGCTTCTAAGGAGTTTAATTTTGTAGGAAGATGTTCCCAGTGGGTTCTATATCTCCCTCTATGAGTGGCTTCAAAAGAGGTAGAGTTACTGAAGTCTTTTCAGAGCTTTGCTGATTTCAAGTCATCTTATGACCCTTGGAAATGCACTAAGGGATGGCCTTGAACCAATGCTTCAGCCAGGACATGAAAAGGGGAAAAATTCTATTCTCTACAGAGCAGGATAAAACTTGCTCACTATGTGGAAAGATGTCTGTTCTGCAACCACAGTGAATTATCTTTTTTAGGCCAATCTTTCTAATTACCCAGATGGGAGCAGTACATCAGCTCCAGTGGGCTGAAACACACTAATAAGTAAGATGGAGAGATAAGTTAAAGCTCATAGAAGTATTGTTGCTGGTCCAAGTTGTAATAAACAGAAAAAATCGTTTCAGCTAATAAATGAGTACAGGTACATCACAATATGCCTGCTTCACCATATGAAACAAGGACTGCACTTCTAAATGAGTTTAATTACAAAGACTTTCCCTTTTAAATTTTGCAAGAGTCTGAGTTTTGTGAATATACTATAAAAAGAATACTAGTGATCTTCAAAGTTAAGTAGTATTTTTGTATTTATACAAAAAAAGAATTTTCTTATGTGGATGTTTTCATATCGAAAGCTGCAGTTTATGTTTATAAATTACTAGATCATAGGATTGCTTTCTGTATGAACCTTTGGTCCTGATAAACTACTGAGTGTAAGTTATGGGTAATTTTAAATTATTGTGAACATCTGGCATTACTTTGATATTTTTCCTAATTAATCTGATAAATCGTTAGTAGATAAGCATATGAAAAATAGTCTCACAAAAATAAAGCTGTAAAATTAATATTCCTTGTGCATATTAAAATTTTTTCATCTAAAGATGGAGTTCAGATCTCTTTTTGAGAGACGGTAAATCTGACAGAGTGAAATAACATTGACAAGTGCAAGCTCACAACTCAGCCATCAGTAGCACTCTCTGTATGCTTTATACCCATTCCTGTTTCCATAGCAACAAAACCAATATAGTATTTTGCTTTTTTTTTAAAGGGCTTTTTAAATTTTTCAATAATAACATAGGCTTGTTTGATATGACAGTAATGTGAATATTCATGTTTTGGCACAAATGACCTAATTAAGGTAAACTTCTGTCAGAAAGAGTAATGAATCTTTGGTTGGATTACCATCTCTATATTCAGTATAGAAATATAATATATATAATATAATTATATAATAACCTTTCATTATTATTAATTAATTTTTATTTATAAGTTCTTCCTTTATCTGATGACCTTGATCTTCCAAAAAGATCCACCGGTGTGGATCTTTTCAAAGGGATGAAAACTACATTGTTTATTTAGATGTAAGGCCTTGTGTAGTGTATTCTAAAATAGCATATGAAAGCTTGAGACTTGTCTCAGACATTCTTTCTGTTGTCAAAAATTAGGGAATGTACTATGACATTGCATAGTGGTGTACCTGACTGTTGGAACCCAGGGGGTTCCTATGATGCCTTTGGCCGACCCAAAACCTGGTCAGGAGGCTTTTCAGCCTTGCCAGAGGTGTCAGAGACCCTGGAATGATACTAAAAATACCTGTAACTCT
>VXBU01019644.1:37194-65429 GCA_013400315.1 Bombycilla garrulus | reverse complement strand
ACAATTGGCGTCCCAGACTGGGCACAAGACCACAACACCTGACCGATCCATTACGTAGTATTTATGCATTGTAATCATTCCTAGAGAATGGTAGAAGATTTATACAGGAATTTCTGATGTTGGCTTCTTGAGAGTCTGGTTCTGGTGTTCAGCTTACCAAAATCAAAAAGAAAAAAAAACAAAACAAAACAAAACAAAACAAAAAAAAAAAAAAAAAAAAAAAAAAAAAAAAAAAAAAAAAAAAAAAAAACATGAAAAACAATGTTAGATTAGACAGTATCGCTTTGAATCCACTCTGTAGTAATGTGTCATCAGCCAGCCATCATTAACCTTGAACTTCCATGTGTAGGTTGATAGCTTCTTTAGCATTCCATTATTTTCAGTTTCTCCACATCAGCTGCATCTTATTCACCAAGTATTAGTATAGTTTATTCCAAGTAAAAATTTGTCAGTTAAAAGTATTAAATTTTCAGTCACACTTTCTTTTAAGCATTCTGTGCTGTGTTCTGTTCAGTGTCAGTGTCTTTAGTTCTGATTTTTCAATTTTGTCCCTCTCCTTTTCCTTGACTTGTTAGTCTGATCCAACCTCTTCTACCTCATCTGATGATTATCAATATGTTATGGAAGCTAAGCTACAAGAAATGATCTCCATACGTAGGAAGGTAGTCCTACTGGACTTTACTTTCTATTGCTGAATAGAATCCATCTGATTTGGTTTTGGTTTTTTTAACTTTTTTTTAATTGATAATCAACCATTGTGCAGTTCAGTGCTTCAGGAGCTTACAATTTTACGATGGCAGGTTTGTGTTCAAACCATGCACAGTCTGCATGTTACATTTGGCTGATTTCATTGCTCATAAATAATTCCAATGTTATGCTGATGCTTGGATGTAACAGGCCTTCGTAGCTGACACATTTCAAGCAATGCTGTTCAGCTGCCTGTTTAAATAAAGTTTATTTTTGGAAAACTAAGTTTGCAGTTAGTAATAGCTTGCTTTATGTTTTGTTTAAACTTTACTGAAATAAAAGACACCTAAATTACAGAAAGAGTCTTTCTATTTTTTTACAGGCAGAAGAAAGGCATGGAAACATTGAGGAACGTATGAGACACTTAGAAGCTCAACTTGAAGAGAAGAATCAGGAACTTCAAAGAGTATGTGTATTGCAAACAGCTTCTGTGCACTTTTCATTTGCCAGTACAGTGCTATATTATGTACTCCAGCACCCAAAACTAGCTAATTCTAAATGTTTTGTTTGTAGCAGTGATGGCAGCATCTTCCTACTTTACTTCAGCATCTTAATAATTTACTTCCAGTTACAGAGTTGAAAACATTCTGCTGTTACAAAAATGAATGTGCATTAATCAGTAACTGTAATTACATTTCCTGTGGAATTCTTTTAGATGGTTACAGCTACCTCTTTTTTTTTCAATGGTACAAATCTGCACTGGTTAATTTTGGACCCTACCAATCTGTCTCGTCTGTTCTACATTAAAGGCAAGGCAAAGAGAAAAAATGAATGAGGAGCACAACAAAAGATTATCAGATACTGTAGACAGACTTTTGACAGAATCCAATGAGCGTCTGCAACTACACTTAAAAGAGAGAATGGCAGCACTTGAAGAAAAGGTACAGTACAACCAGCAGTATGAAGCCTAATAAAGATTTCCGATGTGTTCTACTTTTATCTGGATGGAGGTATCACGCTCATTTTGTATTACCAAATGTTACAAATATTACAAATGTGGTCCAACTTACACACTTGACTCTTAACTAAAGAGTGGGCTCAAGTGTCTTACCGGAAGTGCTACGAATGTGCTGAATATTTTGAGTCTTGTTTATCAGCCAAGAGCCTGATGAAGAGCTTGGAAAGGACCAATGAGTGACAGGCTGCACAAGGCAGTGAGAGAAAGTGGATGAGAACAGAGGAATAACCAGTTTAGATGTGCCATCATTTCAGAGTTTTAACCTGCTAATTTCATCTCACTTCCTCTGGGAAGAGTAAAATGCTGTCACCACAGGAGAAGGAGCATCTAGCCTTGGAGAGGGAATGTTATTTTACAGATTTTCCATGACATGAGACAAATGCAGTTCCGCAAAATTCAAAGCCACTGACCTTTGTATTTGCCCTCTTTAATCCCTCCCTCTTCTACTTACTCTCCTTCTGTATGATCTGAGAGGAATCTTTCATCTGTTTCTCAGATGATGTACTTCTGGTTAACCTCATTGTAACAAAATGTGGTACGGAGCAAGAAATAGTTTTGCCAAAAGAGGAAGTAGGAGGAATTGGTTGTGTAAGGATGAAGCAGTTGCTCAGTTGAACCAAGATGCAAAGATTTTGCTGATTTAGAAGACGCATGCTCCTACATGTTTGAATCCTTGCAGCATTTAAAATTTAGTATATAATCCAACTGAAGCATTAAAGAATTTTAATCTTGAAGTTCCACATGTATGAACTTTGTAGACTTGTACATGTATATATCTGATACATTAACATGTCTCTAATTTTTTCTTGCTTATTTTTCCTCTTCTTTTTATTTCTAGAATGTTTTGATTCAAGAGTCTGAAAGTTTCAGGAAAAATCTGGAGGAATCCTTACATGATAAAGTACTGTAAAATACTGTGATTTTAACTTGTTTTATCAAAATATGTAAATTATTATTTGGAAATATGTATGTAGAATATTAATTATCCAGCTATCATGAAAAATCTTCCTGACACAAATGAGAATTCCTTTAATCACGTAAATGCAATAAACAGCCTTAGAAGGTCTCTGACAGTTGCTCTGAGCTAAGTTCATGGTTGATATCCTAGCTTCAGGAAGTCAATACCAAAACTCACTGCCCTGGAGTTTTTATTCTATCAGTTTTAATTCTGAAAAAGTATTACTTTACAGAGATGTTTGCATAAGAGGTTGCACTTTCATAGTGAAGAATGTAATTTTTGGATTTGATGAAATTTTTCTTAACAAGTGCAGTGGAATTAGGCTAAATATAGCTGAAAGTGACCTTTCTTCATTCCTTGCAAATTAAGCCCTAATGCTGTTTAGTGAATCAGTCAAATTGATTATAAATATTTCTTCTACCAGGATTTTGTTTTGAAGTTATTCCTGCGTTGAGTGCAGTAGGATATACAAATATATTTGCATTCAGATTCACAGAAGTGGTTTTGCAATGTATTAAAACTCTGTAAAAGCAATTGTATAGAGTTTAAAAAATATAGTTCCATTCTATACTAATATAAATATATCATGTGACATCAAAAATCAAGACCTTTGAGAAAAATAACAAAAGATACATCTGTTAAAAAAAAAATTATTTTTATCTACATTTAGGTAACCTGTAAGAAAAGGCAGCAAGATTAAAGTACCCGAAAGGACAACCTGTTTCAGTGCCTCACCATTCTCATCATAAAGAATTTCTTCCTGATATCTAAAACTTACCATCTTCCATTTTAAAGTCATTATCCCTTGTCCTGTCACTATATGTTCTGACCCCAGGACTTCTAAGTGTCCCCCTTTGAAGGGATTATTTGTTCCACTTTGATGAAGAAACTGATGAAGCAATTTCAGAGAGATGAACATAACATCAGATACTAATAATCTCTAAGTAACTGGCAAGTGTTACCATTAGAGTATCAGTCATCTCAGTAATTCTGTTCAATCAAGAAATATTTAAAAACACTCAAATACTATTTCAGTGATTATATATTAATAATTCAATAATAATATTCACTGAAACAGATATTATTTA
This sequence comes from Bombycilla garrulus, assembly GCA_013400315.1. Taxonomy (NCBI): domain Eukaryota; kingdom Metazoa; phylum Chordata; class Aves; order Passeriformes; family Bombycillidae; genus Bombycilla; species Bombycilla garrulus. The sequence continues at coordinate 61,678 of VXBU01019644.1, read as the reverse complement.
TAGATACATTATTTATAGATATAGAAGTTCCTTCCTAGCTTTTTGCCATACTGACCATTTTATACTCTAGGAAGAGAGGAGTTGTATCTTCATCCCATGTGTGTTCTTAATTTGCTTTAAAATTCTTTGATTTCACTTTATTGGTAGATAATTATTTGTAGAATTTGGGAATAGCACTGTTTTCCCTAGTGGTAGCTGTAAATAATAGGGATTTTTTTTTTATTTAGTTCCAAAAATCCAATTTTGTGGCAAATTGTTATTTTTTGGCAGCAGCACCTCATACTAGAGTCAAATCAACTCAACAAGTGTGAGACATATAGCTGCAGTTTGAGTCATCTAAAATGCAGTTCTCTCTGTGTCTCTGTCAGTAAATATAAAGGCCAGTATGCAATTCCATAGTACCAAAAAAATCAGGTAGGGTGGAAAAGAGGATCTTGGAGATCATTGGGTTCAACTGTTAACCTTGATCTCTATAGGGTGAGTTGTGAGTCACATGTTGAATTGTGCCTGGCTTTACAGTAGGAAAAAAATAAGTTTCAAGGACAAACTTGTCCTTCCAACACTTCCAGGCAGTGATAAAACAGCAGTGCTATACCACTTCCTCTTGATGAGTACATCTCATTAGCAGTAGGGAGACATAAATGAGCTTCCTTTTCTCATTATAGTCAGTGTTACATTCAGTTTATCTTTGCTTACTTGTTTAACTTTATGAGAACAATATCTCATAAAATAAATACATTTTGTATCACAAGTATATCTTACTCTTCCAATTTCCAGGAAAGACTTGCTGAAGAAATTGAGAAACTGAGGTCTGAACTGGATCAAATTAAACTGAGGGCTGGTTCTTTAATCGAACCCACCTTGTCAAGGTAATATTTTGTGACAAAAGTTTTCTCCCTTTAAGTTGAAATAGACATAAATATAAGTAGCAAGCATTTACAGCAGGGAGGTATTCAAACCACACATAAATGTGGTCATGTATTTCTTTAAAAAACATAAAATCTGTGCAGTTATTGCTGTTGCTTTTTACTTTTTTCATAAGTAAGCAGGGCCTTATATCAGTGAGTGCACACTGAAATGTTACGGAGATTAACGACAGTCTTTTAAATTATGAAATGTTTTGAAAGGTATATCCAAATGCAGAGCTTTTTTCCCAGACCTTAAAAATAAATTAGAAACAATCCTCTTTAATGCTGAAACTGATCGGCATATTTATGATCATATTTATTCTATAAACAATATTTTTTTTTCTTTATTAGCAAGACATAACTCAGCTGTATTTAGTGTATAGAAAAAGACCACAGAACTTCAGCTGAATGTGAACACATTATTCAGAGAGATCTGAAAACATCATAATCAGACATTAAACACTGGGCCTCTTTTTGCTGGAAAATCAATATGGGAGGAATAGTGAGACAAATCCATAAAAATAACCACTAACAACTGAATAGAAGGTCCTTCTTGTTTAAAAGTGTCCCTTGAGATTAAATTGTTGCTCTGTTGGTAATTGTGTGCCATATACTTTTTTCATAACAAGCAGCAGGTTAGCTTTTAAAAACCTGCCAGCACACCTGCCAGACAAAGCTCATGGACCAAGGCTAAACTGGGAGCACTGTATTCATTTAAGTTACTCTTGTTCAATAGGTTAGTTTCTTTTTTATCACCTATTGCCTGCCCATTGATGTCCTCAGACATCTTGCTCAGTACGTGGACATGGTTTCTCCCTCAACCTTTTATAATTTCTTGGAGTAATATTTTTCTATATATAGAGAAGTGTAAGTCAATGAAATTCAGAATGTGATGCTTTTAACTTCTTAAATTTTTGTTCCCTTGGTAATGTGACTACAGACACACAACACTTTTTTTTTTTTTAAAGTGCTTGTAGGGGCTAGTTACTGAGTTGCTGCAACAGCAGCTTTGGTCTTGGAGCAGCCTTCCTTGGAGAACAGCAGCTTTTCATGCTGGGTAGATGAATATCATTAGCTTGTGCTCTGTAAAGGGGAACTGATTAGCCCTTGTCAAAGGGCTGTTTGAACTTAATAAGCTGTCTAAATATATTGGGAATTCAGTAGGTTCTGCTAAACAGTATACTTTCCTTTATGTAACCTCACCTCATGAAGCTCCCAGCTTTCTCAGGTGTAGCAAGCTCTGAGCATTAAATACTTCCTATTCTCAGCTGGTATTCAATTCTCCATTGGCTGGAGTTTGTGCTTTCAGGAAAATGATGAAGCTGGTCAGCAGATGAATGTCTACAACTAGAGACTGGAACCTGGTCTGTTTCTTTTTTCCTGCCAATTTGCTTCACAACTGCCAAATATCATTGAGAACAAAGTTCTATTGAGACAATTACGGTACACAGAAGATAAAAACAGTCACTGCCCTATGGGGGTTTTATTGTTACATTTCATTATTTTACTGTGATCATGCTATTCATATATATTTTTGTGTGGAGATTGCTGGTGTTTTAAGAAACAGAAACTGTTCGGGTCTCTACTTTTTGGTTGAATTCTCAAATGATGCATGGAGCTTTTGCTCTTCCATATTGGTTTCACAGCCCATGGTTAGGGTGCTTTTATTGCACCATGCTGTGAATTTTTCATGCTGCTGTTTAAATAAGGACAAAGAGGTCAGGGACCACTGTTTGTAAAGAAAAAATGTGCTGAAGTAATCCTGTACAAGCCTCACCACAATATCCCAAGACTTGCCAGGGCTATAGGAAAAACTGAGGGTTAAAGCACTGAAAGTGTCATCAAATAAAGATTAGCAATTCCTAAATAATGTTAAATATTACAGGTCAGTTTACTAATATTTTCATAATGTAGGGCACAGATTTCAGCAGGAAAGCTTTAATCGATATGCTCACTCATGAACATGTAACATGCTTAGAGTAACCTCAGGCATATTTATGAATACACAGGATAATGCATTCAGCTACCAGTTCTAATTATCCTGAAATGTGCTTTTTTTCTTGTTAAAGTTTTGGACTCTATGTTTTCCAATGCACAGTTTTCATTTAAAAAAAATCAGAGGTTATATTATTTGGTTTTTCCCTAAATTTTCTCATACTATTTTTTAGATTTTGCACTTTTAAATTATGTTTTATGGTGTGGTTTTTATTATGTGATACATAAAGGTTTGTTTGGAAAAAAAAATCTGTGTTGCTAGACTGAAAGTCATTGGATTGTTGTTGTTATTCCTATTACTCTCTCAGTTTACTTATGTAATTCTGTTTATATAGATCTCATCTGGACACATCATCAGAGCTGAGGTACTCAGTGGGCTCTCTGGTTGATAGCCAGTCTGACTATCGGTCAACTAAAGTGATAAGGCGACCTAGAAGAGGCCGAATGGGAGTACGCAGAGATGAACCAAAGGTTAAGCGCCAATTTCTTCTCAAATATTCCCTGATAAGAGAATGTATTTGACGCTATTTAGCTTACAGTTTGTGGAATTTTCTTCTAGAAAGAAAACAACACCAGAAAGAACCCACCAAACAAGAAAACCCAACCCAGAGTGCACGGTTTTTTCTATACCTGCTCAGAGAAATGTTGTACAAAATGAAGGCAGAAAATGTTGAAGTCTAGACATCAAAATTCAAACTTACTTGATTATTTGTCTTTCCAGAGTGTCTTTTTGTATACATTTTCCCTATAGTAATTGTATACCTAAATTACAATTACATGGAAATACTTTATGCTATTTGCGGTAATATTGCGAACATTAATGGAGCACTAATAATTGAATTTCCCTTTTTTTTCCTTTCCCTTTTTTTTTTTGAAGTTTGACTTTGCAGTTTTCTCTGACATAAGCCATATATGTCCTAATTCCTGCTCAGGTAAAATCTCTTGGCGATCACGAATGGAATAGGACGCAGCAGATAAGCGTTCTGAGCAGTCAGCCATTTGAAAGCGACACTGAGATGTCAGACATCGATGATGATGACAGAGAAACACTGTTCAGCTCCATGGACCTGCTGTCACCAAGTGGCCATTCCGATGCTCAGACTCTGGCCATGATGCTTCAGGAGCAACTCGATGCAATCAATAAAGAAATCAGGTACATAGTCTGAACCATCTGCAATGCACTTACGGTTACAGCTTCAAGCTTCTTTCAGTGCTTGAGTTCAGGTACCATTCATGGCAGTTTGGAAACAACTTGTTCATTTAGAGGATTGATAAAAGGGCTGCTTCCAGAGGAGAGCATTGATTGTGCGAAGATAGCAATTGAGAATTTCTTTCCTAACCATAGAAATTTCTTTCAATAAACATTCCTGTTGAAGAGAATTAAGTTAGAGGGGACTAACGCATGGCAGATTCTGCAGATTACTATTCACAGTCCTCTTTTCAAGGTCTTTTTCATCGTTATGTATTACTCTACTTGCTCAGTAACAACTTCCTATCAGAAATATTTTATTTCAGTGCTCTTCATGCTTTCTTCTAGCAATTATCCATATGTCAAATCTAATGTAAGCCACATTTTCAAAGACACGGTTTTGATTTTCTCTGTAGACACAGAATATTATTTTTCATGCTCCAAGTTAGATTATAGTGCTTGGAAATAGGTAATGAGTGAATATATCTCAGTAATATCTGTGCAAATTTAATGGAATGATAGATAAATTATTGTTATGAATGAAGCCATATTTTAAGCTTAAAATATTCTTACATATTTTTCACTGAGAGCAACTTTAAAAAATCTTGGTGTATGAAAAATGTTCTCTCATTAGCAACTGTTTTCCTAGAAGGAGATGAAGGAAATGTTAGTAAATGTGTAAGGGACTTTATGGTAATACTAGAAACAGTTGTAGTGTGGTTAAAAATACAATCAAAACAAGACAGACAGATTTGGCAAAAGATAATCATTCTCTGATCAAGATACCTTAAAAAGCAGGATTCTGTTAGAATATATTGAATCTTAGTAATTTTTCTGTTCAGGGAAAAACCTTTTATTATAAATCTAGAGCTTTGCATTTTTTGCTGTCCCAGAATGTGTTTGTTCAGATAGGATTACACTGTTTTCTCAAAGCTTTTCCTACACCTGTCAAGATACAGAGTTAAAGAGATACTTTGGTGATGGGAAGGTAAATCTCCTTAAAACAGTGTTCATAAAAGAAAGAACCTTATCCATATTTTCTGTTATTACAAAGAAGTCGGCACTGTGGCCAGTTCAGGAAGCTGTAGATGCAACATTCATATTTTTTTTATACTGCAATACTAGTCTTTTGTTGGTTTGACAGGTAATACAGTAAAGGGTTTTCACAAGAAGCAGTACTTATAGGTGACATATTGGGATATTATTTGTGCCATCCTGAATGAGATCACTGTTATACTTAACCCAGGGTCTTGACTCAGATGTTATGTACAGTTTTACCTCAAAAGGGAAGCAAGGGTGCACTTATTTTACAGATATTTTTACTGGAAGTCTACTGAGAGTAGTTTATTTCCTCAGCTGCTGATCTTGTTCTGAAGTATAGGCTTTTATTTTCATAGCAACTATTATTAAAGGATCAGGTATGTAATTCTGTAAATTTTTTATATGGTTCAGGAAAATCATTCTACAAGGATGGTCTTAAAAACTGTGCTACAATTTGTGTTTGCTTAGTTTGGGTTTTTTTAATTGACAAACACTATAAGGGTTTATCAAATTTTTTGAGATATCAAAAGAGAGTAAAAATACATTTTGCCTTACATTTGTTTTATTATACAAGATGATTCAGAATTTAGATTACTGAAATGAAAAACATTGTTATTATCCCCTTTCAAAATATTATTGGCCTCTAACTTTCTTCCCTGCATTATTTCAAAAAGAACTGTAGATGTTTTATACAAAGTCTGAAATGGATATTAGGGAAGATTTATCGCAGCACAAGAGTTTTTAGGTTTCCATTTTCAATATATTATGGTTTTATTTATTGTACTTGCTTCATTTCACTTAGAAAAGTCTGGTTCACAGTTTCAGCCTCCCCAGACTTTGTATGCTTTCATTTAACATTGATCCCTCATAATTTTTCCTCCTCTTTGAAAAAAAGAGTACTCCTAGCAGAGGTTTATGGGCAAACAACTTATAAACAAATATTTTATTTTAAAGACATTTTTCCATTCTAGATGCAATCACAATTAAAAGCAAAACTAAAGAACCCAATGGAAGCATCCTGTTGAGGTGATAGATGCTTAAGAAGCTTATATTGCTTGCTAACAAGAAAGCAATTTTAATGAAATTCACTTAAAAACACCGGGCTTTAGAAACAGCTATCATATTTTTATCTAATTGTAGGGGTAAAACAGGCAATTTGTTTTGCGTGTCCTCTTGTTTTATTAATATGGATTCTTTTAGCGATTCCTTCCTTAAAGGCCCAATTTCATTTGAGTCTTAACTTTGTGATTTAGCAAAAGATAATCAGATGAAGCCAATTTAAGCTTGGAAATAGTTATCTATGTTAAATCAGATTGTTAAACCCCCTGCATGATTCTAGCTCCTTTTCAAGTGAACCAATATTCCTGAAATGTCATACATCAAGTCTTGCTGTTGGACACATTCTTCAAACAGGTTTTGAGGATGGAGGAGATGAGAAAAATATTTTGATAACTGGTGATTGGGAAAATAACGTTGGAAAAGTGTATTGTTTAGTTATCTATGATATTCATCTTTGTTTGCTCTTACTTTCAAACCTCATTTGAAATGAAATGGTTTATAGTTTTGCTCTGGATAATGAAGAGACAAATTCAGCAAGAACATTCTTCTTTTACTTAATAAGGTTAATCCAAGAAGAGAAAGAGTCCACAGAATTGCGTGCTGAAGAGATAGAGAACAGAGTGGCCAGTGTGAGTCTGGAAGGCTTAAATCTAGCCAGACTCCACCAAGGTACCTCCATTACTGGCTCAGTGACTGCATCCTCACTTGCAAGCTCATCTCCTCCCAGCGGGCACTCAACTCCCAAACTCACCCCTCGCAGTCCAGCCAGGGAGATGGACAGGATGGGGGTTATGACGCTGGTAAGAAACCTTATGATGACAGTATCCAATGTGATATTTCTTGTATTAATGCTTAATCTTTTCACTGTATGACTGGCTCATCTCTGTAATTCTTCATTCACATCTTCATATCCATATAGATAGCAAATTCTCTAGAATATACACATTTGGTGTCTTTGGGCTTTGTTATAGTGGTTTTGAACATTGCAGAATTCATTAGGGGCATAGGGATAGAATTACTGAGGGTCTTCAACCCAGAGGCTGTAGAATTAATAAGAAACAGAACTGATCACTGGAATTACTGTTATGGAAAAATAGTTTACTAATGCAAAGTTCTTAAGTGATACAGTTATTACACAATGGTCTGTGGAACTATTGCAGAGTTTAAACTTTCAGGAAATGTCTAGAAGACATTATGACATTCCACCACTTCTTATATGTGATCATTTGGATTTTTTTTTTATTTGGCATACTCTTTTGTACTTGCAGCCCTTTTATGCATTCTTCACGACCATATATCATGCACAATGAAGTAAGTTCTTTGGTTTCTAGTAATTAATTTAACTGATATATTTCAATATTACAGATGGCTCAAACATAGACATCAAGCCACCATGAAATTACTGTGCAAATAATTTCTAACATTTCTGTATCTTTGAGGACACAAGCAAAAATGTCTGGTTTGAATTGAAAAGGGATTTACAAGGAATTTGATTTTGATCCTAGACAAAAAGAAACAGCACATCTGTCAAACATCTGAAGACAGTATGCGTCAACATTTTTAAGATGTACAACTCTGATACTGATCTGAGTTCAGATGCAGGGTTCAGTGTGAGCTACAAACCAGTTTGGAGCCCAGGAGAATTAATCCCTTTACGTACTAGGAAAAAATGAAAGCAGACCACTCTGCTGATCTCATACAGGGAGTAGAACAGGGTATGCATAAGTTCATTTTTTATTCGCCTTTTCTCTGATAATCATTATGTCACCATTGTCCCCTTGTGGTCCATTCTTGGGAAGCAGTAGCACTGATTCCTTGTAGAGCCTTTCCTAGCAGAAAAGGTTGTGGAGAGCAGCTGGAAATGTAGCCTGGCCATTCATTCTTCTCAGCTAGGAGTAGGGACTTTTGTTGGTGATCATCTAACCAAGTATTCACTTTTCCTGAGAACTGACAACTACTCATAACCACCTCAGCTCTTCCCATTTTAGTATGGTGTTTGCTGCTGCCTTGGGATCTGTGGTCAGCAGGGGGGAGGTCTGGGCAGGCAGCTGTAACTTATTCTTTGCTGTCCCCAGTTCCCACTGCTGAACAGCAGAAACAAAAATATTGGTTGCACAGGTCATTGTGGAGGAGGTGAGTGTGCAGGCTGCTGTGCTGCCACCTACTTCACCAAAGCAGCACCTTCCCAAATGCACAGTCAGGTTCACTTTCCCCAGCCATTCAAAGTAAGCAGTCTGGCTGCAGATAAATGGCTTAAATACCCTGCCAGCAGACACCTGCACTGCCTGGTGGCCTGGATTTCAAAACTGTAGCTTTGGGTCAGTAAGTTGATCAGATTCAAACACAAAATGCCAGCATAGCCTCTGCAATTCAGGTTGCTATGGTCTCACTGGCACCCAGTTCTAACTGTGCTAAAACTCAGATGGATTTGTCTGTCTGACTTGAACTCATGACTTACCATAAGCAGCAGAAGCATCCTCACATAGTGTGCTCAGCAGCATAGCCCACAGCTTTGCACACCTTCATCAACCATTTCAGGACAATTCTGCCCTGCACTGTTTCAGCAGGAATTCAGTGTTCAATATCACCTCCTCGCTGACTAGGAACAGACACAAGTTTGTCAGACATCCTCTAAGTGAAACTTTGATTTGAGAAGAGGTCTGTAGAAGTCTGATCTCTAGAGCTCAAATTGCCAAATGACCCTGTGTTGATTGGCTGGAGAAGCAGAACTGCATGAGTTTCCACAGCCCAGGTCCATGCAGTAAATAAATTCTGCATCAAATCTTCAGCTTTCCTTAAATGAATGAGACATCTACCAAAAATAAAAATGCAAAGAGGGTTGAACGAGCCCCATTCTAGCAGTCTGTTGCTGACAGGTTATACTGCAGAAGACAGGTAAACATATATTCATTTCCTGACAATGCCAGTCATTTTTTCAGGCATGGTATTTGGTGATGATATTTTGTGGTTTTACTTGGTGGGACACCAATATATTTGTAATATTTGATAAAACTTCTAAAAAAAAAAAACCTCTGTTGGGATAACGTAGGTGTGTAAAAACTGAAAAATAGAAAGTACTACTCTAGGCTTGAAATGTCCACTTTTTTGCAAAGTTTATTAAATTGAAGGAGAGTGTAACTTTAGTAAAAATACCAAAAATCTACTTTCCCAGAACGACATATTTCTCAGGGGTTATTTCACATTATTACATCAAGTGTATAATTAGTATATAATTAATATAATATGGAGACTGGTAAATTAATCATTGCTTCCCACTTCATGAAAGTGAGAACAACAAATGTAGGACATTTTTTATGCTTCAATAACATTTATTAATTGTTATTTTTTGTTGTTTCCGTTTCTGTTACCAATCTAAGCCAAGCGACCTAAGGAAACATCGGAGGAAGGTATGACACTGGGGTTTTTCAAAGTTTAAGAGAGAACATTTATCATATTCCTCTGATATTCAGATAATTAAATCTTTTCTGGGGTCCATTGCCAACAACTGCATCCCCTCCTTTCCTTTTCATTCAATGCCTGAACGTAATAATTTTAATCCTACCTGGACCAGCTTCCAGGGGTCAGAGCTAAGCCACAGAATCAAGGTCCACCAGTGATATCTTGGAGTAGCAGCCTGAATAGCACAAACTTAAAGGAATACTTATTTTTAAGGTATGGACACAAAGGAATTACCTTCAAATGTTACCTTCCTCTTGCTGGAGGAAGTACAGAAAGATTCCTTGCTGTCTTCTGGAGAATATAAAGTTGTTTACAGAACTGGCACTGATGATGAAATTCCATGACAGAAGATGGTATTTAGAATAAATCATTATATGCTCTGAAAAAAATCCTTTTTGTCCATGCTTATTGTCAAACATACTGACTATTCTCATAACACACACTGTGTAGAGAGTGGTCATGTTTATGCCTGTATTTACCTTCTCTCTTACATCCCTGAGGAACTTAGTTAACCCTGTTTAATGCAAAGGACCCACTTACACCTAAGGTTGTCTTCATGTTTAGAACTTCACTATCTTCTTTAGCATAAAGGGAATGAACTTCTACAAGCATAATCTAATTTCCTTTGAATATGTGTTCTAGGCTGTCATTTTTAGGCAATTGTTTTTCCCAAGAGCATATTTTTTAAAAAAATCCTTACAATTTCCTAAAATTTTCACTTGAAATCCTACATGTTTCAGTCCACTTGACAATTCCATGCAGCATGTGTTGAAACATTCTTGAAAAGCTAATATGCTGTCATTGGAGTCTTTCTCCCCCAGATTGCAGTAGTTGAAGAAGATGGGCGTGAAGATAAAGCCACAATCAAATGTGAAAGTTCTCCTCCTCCAACACCTAGAGCCATCAGGATGACTCATACCCTTCCTTCTTCGTACCACAATGATGCCAGAAGGTGAAATGTTTGTAACATGGATCGGTACTTCACAGTTTACTATGTATCATTGGTTCCAAATGTATTGTTTAACTATTACAAAATGACCTGATTTCTTCCCTGTTTCTCATGTCATGAGAGAGAGCCCATTGTGTTGCAGTGACCCTGAAAATGTTTATCAGTGCTAAAGTTTTTGGCAGATTATAAAGTTTTTGGCTAAATTATAACCAATTAATTTATTTGCAGAGCTGCTCAGAAGAAAATAAAAATGTTGACATGTTATGTGTTCTATTTCTTTATTATCATTTTGCAGTAGTTTGCCTGCTTCACTGGAGCCAGAAAGCATTGGTCTTGGCAGTGTCAGCAGCAGTCAGGACTCCCTGCACAAAGCTCCCAAAAAGAAAGGAATCAAGTCTTCAATAGGACGATTATTTGGTAAAAAAGAGAAAGCTCGACTTGGACAACTCAGTAAGGAATTAGTGGTAACAAGCTAAAGTTGCCGTTTCACTGCCATTTTTCCATTTTTAATTTTGCTTTTTTTTTTTCCAGTTTCCAATTTGCTCATCTTTCTGTTTTTCCTGGCACAACTTTCCCATTAAATTTCAAGAGTTTGCCATGCCTGTAATGTAAAGGAAAGGAGAGTTCAGGCACAAATTACTGGAGTAATCTTCTTCACTGAACCTGATGCTTCATTAATCTGTTGAATTAGGGTAGAAATGGGAACACTGTATACTTGAATACCACATAAAGAGGAAGTGAGAAGTTAATAAGCAATAAATGGCTATAAGTGGTTTACCTGTGTGATACAGAAGGTCCTTGCAGCTAAGTATAGCTGCTTTTCAGATTTCGGTGTGTCAATAAATGCCCTCTAGTGCCTATAGCTGAATGTCTCCAGAATAACTCTTTCTTTTTACAGTTATGCTGCTCACAGCAGTGCTTAGTTTTCTTCCTACTTCTTCTGCCCTTTTCCCTTGCTGAGACTATTTAATTCTATTTCATTCGTGGCAAAAACTTTCCTCTGCCTATTTATATAGGATATGTCTATATGGACACATGCCAACACAAGTATCAAATAGTAATAAATGTGTCAATAAAATTGAAATACTGGCTCTTTCATAGCCATGCAGATGTCACATAATACAAATTTGTGAGGCACTAAGCTTTACTGCCACGGTGACCATGTCACACTTGTAAAAGAATTTTAAGGCCTTGCAGTAAATACTTAACCAGCAAACATGAGCCTGAAATTAAAACCCTACATTTTTGTTGCAATGTGTCCTTATCAGAACTAACAAACACATTGCTAAAACAGTACAGAATGAAAAAGATAGTACTAAGGTCAAAGTATCAGAATAAAATTGAAAAACTGAATATTCTTCATTTATACTCCAGAATTTCTCCTCTCTGCCTGTGAAAACCATGTGTTCTTGAAAAAAAACACCCAAAAACTATCTAATTTCTAATTGTAATCTGAATGCCCCCTTTTTTTTCACTATGGAAAGAATAAAACTGATTTATTCAATCTTTTAAATGAGAATCTACAAATGAGTCTTTCAAATACACCTGTATGCTACCATATACATTGACGGCTAATTTCATAACTTCAGACTGCATGTAAAGTTAGACTATATTAGTTCACATTTACATTCCATATAACCTTTTTTATTGATACTGATGGTTTATGCATAATAACCTACAATTTCTCAGTAAGACAGGAACATAGAGGACAAAGATGCAATAAACATGTTGGTCTTCCCTGCAGTTCTTTGGAATGTACAACAAAACTGAAATAACTGTTTCAAAAACTATCTCAGGAGCAATGATATCTGGCAATAGATTGATTTCGTAATACCCATGGTGATTAATAATACATACAGAGAATTTGATAAAGCCCATTTGTAATTGCCCATACTAGGTCATGAAATTGCTAAAAGATATCAGCAATTTGCAATTATACAATTTTTTTGTAACTTCCATTCTTTAATTCAAGAGCAAAATTTCAATGTAATGCACATTTTAATTAAGCAAACTAGCATGTATGCAACTAGCATGTATAAAATGGACAGTAAGTCTGTTAAGGTAGGAGCAAAATATTTTTCAGAAATTAAGAAGATATTGAGCAGCTGAATTACAAGTAGTTTTTCTCATCTTAATTTTTGACATATCAAAAGGAAAACATTGGTTGAGTGATCATTTCCTTTCAATGGCAGTATCATAGAATCATAGACTATCCTGAGTTGCAAGGGACAATGAAATTTAAAGAGCAGTTGTGGTAGTACTTGACTCAGTTTCACAACAGATGTGTTACCTGTGTAGCTATATAATTAGGAGTTCTATTTGTGGTAAAATAGTACATCACAGAAATTTATATAGCGAGTCCTATCACTACAGCACTGCAAAATATTTTTATGGTTTTCATAACCTAAATTTATATTGCAAAATCAATAAAAGAATGTAATTTATTTCCTTTCTTAAATTAAACACTCTAATTTAATATAGACATATGCTTCTTATGTTTTTAATATGGAAAATACCTTTTCTTCAAAAGCACATATATATATACTCTTATTTAAGAAACAGTATTGAAACCTCCAGACTTGTATTACTAAGTTCAACATAGCCATGCTATTACCCAAAATATTTCCTTGCTCTTTGTTCCTTACAAAACCCTGAAAATATTCCTTTTCAACTCCTAAACTTACCAGAATTTTGTTATTTTATTATTTGATAATTTTACGTTCTCTGCTAAATCATTAGCATTATTGTTCCAAGCCAACTTCATACCATAGGAGATCTTTCTTAGAATTGAGATCTAAGAAATAAGATTTTCAGATTCTTCAAGTTTTCTCTAAGTTTTTGGAGAAGGAAAAAGGAATGCTACAGGGAGTGCAAATGCACTTTCTTTCCTTTTATTTTTCTTTCCCTCTTTTCCAGTCTTCTCTCACTTGACAAACACCACATTAGACACTTTTGTATTCTTCTCATGTTATATTTAAAATATTCTACATCCTAAAACAAGCAATACATTCCAGGCATTTTTAGTGTTGCTCAAGCAAACTGATCTGCATGGCAAATGGAAAGGTCAGCTTGTTAGGAAACATTTCTTGTGGCCACATCCAATACAACGTGTACCCTCAGTTATTCAAAGGCCAGATGTATTTGGAGAATGGAGAAATGCATTATGCCCAAACTACTCTCCAACCTGTAATAAACGCTCATTGCACTGCACCCATCCCATCTCTATCCAGCATACTGAGGGCTGCTCTGTCAAGAAATGTGTGATATGTTGATTGATTACTGAAGGAAAAAAATTTAATGCAGAGTCAGCAAGAAGCATGTAATGAGATTTGAATAGGCAGAAGAGGTAAATTAAAGTGTATGTTCATGTTTTCTGCATTTATGGGATGCATTTGCAACATTTTCATTGTAAGACCTGAGGAAGTAGTGCCCTCTTTTAATAAAGTAAAAATCTGTCTAGACAAACAGAAGTGTTAGAACAGCACCTCCTTTAAATAAACAGCTTAAACCCAAGCTTTTCTAAGTTTGTCATAGACATGATGCAGGAGTAAGTTTTGTTCTCACTTGACTGAGGTGCATGTAAATCTGACTTGTAAAAGGCTGTGGTGCTATCTCAGTACATAACATTTACGCATTATTTTATTACTAAAATCAACATATCAGAACAGAAATATTTTATTTTGTGCTTCTTTATTATGTCAGTGTCCACTCTACAATTGTTCACTATCCATTAGCTGTGAAATAAGAAATTGCTATGTTCAGAAGGAGTCAAGCATCAACATTTTACCGCACTGTTGTCTTCTTTCTTGTGTCATTTACACACCTTCCAAACTGGAGCACCGAAGGAAGGCAGCCTTCAGAAGAGTGCTGCAGTGCCTCTGTCTGTAAACATACAAGTGGGCATGAGAGGATAGTGTGAACCCAGAGCCAGGAGACTCTACTGAGCTCCATGAGCAGCTCCCTTCCTCTTGAATCAGGGCAGCAATGAAAAAGTCAGACCATTTTCTACTTCTGCATTATTAAAGTCGTGTCAGTGGCCATGTGGATTGTACCAGTCATGCCCTTAGCTCATAAAATTATCTTACTTTGGTCCATGTGTCCTTGCTTACTGCAAGCTTCCTTTGTCACTGTGTAAGTTTGACAAGATTTAGGTGCCTACAAGACACCTCCAGGGAGACATAGGAGGCTTTTGACTTCCCTGAGAGATTCTTTCTGTCATCTCTGGGAGTTTGCAGGGATAATGACATCTAAGACTCTCCGTGAAAGCGAAATGAAGACTTTATCACTTCTGCATTAGGTGATGCTGTATTATGGCAACAGTAGAGAGACAGCTCTAGAGGATGCAATTTCATTTGTACATTTCTCCATTTAGATTAAAAAACAGTGAGAGCACCACGAGATTGAGCCTTAGGAGGCAAAGAAAAATAGGCATTGTCATACATTTCTGCTAAACACAAAGGGAAAAAAACATTTTTTTCTTCTACTTGTCCTTCCCATGTATTAAATGCTTGCCAGAATTTACTTCTGCAGGTGATAGATGTTCTCCACAAGCACCAGATGTCACAATTTAAGGAAGCAAATGTAGGTTATGGTGGGTGGGAGGGGAATTGAAGGGTTGAGGAGGGGAACAACAGGAAGAGAGAGAAGGGAAAATATGGTGGGGGTTTTGTTTGTTCTATTTTCCAGGAGGTTACATGGAAACAGAGGCAGCAGCTCAGGAATCTCTGGGATTAGGCAAACTTGGAACACAAGCAGAAAAGGACAGAAGACTAAGGAAAAAGTGAGTACTGTTTTTATGTGACTTTTTGGCTGAAACTTGATTCAAATATCAGCATTTTTATTGTTTTACTCAAATGTGGAATGAGAAGCAAGACCATCTACTGTGGCATTTTAGCAGTGATGCTTCTTTCCAGCGTAAAAGTTTTTAAAGCCGCATATAAAATACAGGGCAAAATATTCAGAGTCTTTTAATTGTACAATTTTGTTTCCTTTGTGGAAGAGCATAGGTTTATGAGAGACATTTTTCCATTTCACATTGTCATTAATCCTCTGCTTTTTGCCTTCCATGCAATTCTTAGAAAATAGACACGTATTTAATGACTCCCTATGTAGATTATCAAAAGGGTGAAAAAGCTTTTTTAATTATCTAGTGAGTGTTGTTTGTTCCTAGATGTCAAGATTCCCCATAAACCCTAGCATCTTCACTTTCTTTTTGCCTGTCAGCAAATGCAGGCAAAGGTCATCCCAGTTTTTTGTTTGCATCAATTGTATAATAATTTAATGCTTTCTTTCATGCATCTCCTTGTAAAAACAGTGCGCTGACTCACAGCAGCTGCCAGGAACTATGAAGAGCTAATAAAATAAAGCTGCAAACACAAAAGAAACCTCTTGGCAGCATTGCGCTTCTAGTGTAATTAGAGGGTGTCAGAGAAAAAGATGGTACTTAAAAATGACGTTGCAAATTCATTCTGTAAACAAATGGGCTCATTTTTCACCCATAACCATTCCACTATTTGGATTCTGAAAGCCTCATTTTTAAAATTTTCTGGGTTTTCAGATTTGTTTCACTCTTTTAAGATTCCTTTGCTGAGTTTCAAGAGAAGTTGCAATTCTAATCCAAAGGATCTAGGGATAATGTTTGAGCTCCTCTTTAAATTTTTATGTTGAATGTTTTTAATCACTACTTTCCTGTCAAGCTTTCCTGAAATATAACTTTAAATGTACACATCCATGTAATGTACAAATGCAAGCATTCTGTTGAAATCAGCCTCAGTTAACCAATTAAAGATAGGGAGATAGTCATTATGCTAGCTAAAAGAGAAGAAATGTTTTAACTTCTATTAAGAAACTCACAATAGAGTTCACAGGTATGTTAAAGTTGATGAGTCTTGTCCCTGTATTTCTTATAAATGCATTTTTATGACTTATCAGTAATTTTAGAAATATATGGATGTAGGCTATTTTACCAGGCTTTTTATTACTAAATCTAGAAGGCATCTTTGAGGCCATCATCACCATCCATAAAGAATATAATTTAATTTTCAGCAGCCTTGTTTTTTTGATGCTCCAATGTACCTTCCAGCTCTGAGGGTTGAATGTACCACAGTATTGAAATCACTTTGAGGGCACAAATGCCTTCATTTTGTTCACTTTCTTATGGGTTAGTTCTTTAAACAGGGTAAAATAACATAAGACTTGGCACACACAACTGCAAACATGACACGACTATTTCATCTATAGACTGCCTATCAAGTTTTGGGGCTGTAAATAATGGATGTGCAGATAATCTGCTATTAAATTCTGTCCAATCTCACACAATCGTATGCTTTCTGCTTTTCAAGTCTTTCCTTTTTTTCTCCCGTGTCTATCTGTCCTTGGTTATGGATTAGATGTAATCAAAATGTCCTCTGCTGAAAGGAAAGGAATCTTCCCTTTGTGACTATGACTATTCTATTAGTCTGACCTGTATGTTATTTATCCAAAGTATATGTTCTACAAATTATCTCATGAGGAAATTTAATTTTCCCGCTGTTCCTTTTAGGGTTACCTGTCTTCATAGTTTCTCACTTTAGAATCCTCAGACCTGCAGAAAGGTTAACATACATTGCTAGTTTACATGTATACGTATGTATATGTTATATAGAGGAACCATAATATAGGAGAAAATGTAACCTATTGTGTTGGAGATATACAGGAGATTCTACTGAATTATGGTGGTGGTTAGGGTGCTAAGCTGACAGTAGAGTGTGAGAGAATTAACACCTCCTTGTAAGAAATGCAGTCACAGCATCACAGAATGGGTCAGGTTGGAAGGGACCACAGAAGGTCATCTGGTCCAACCTCCCTGCTCAAGCAGGGTCACTCCCAGAGCACATGGCACAGGATTGTGTCCAGATGGTTCTCAAATATCAGTCATTTATTTGCATGTCTTATCTTAGAAAATATTACATTGAGACAGTCCAGAAAGTAATTTAAATGAAAAGTTTTTTGCAGTAGGTCACATTCCTTTGTACCAATATTTAAAAATGTGTAATTCCCTCTGGAAGTAGCCTTGCCATACACACAGTAGGTGCAGGATTACTGAACTGTGTAGTGCAGATGAGGATACTATGCTGTGTAACATTAATGGTGGTGGGAATGTGTGTGTGGTCTTTGTAAGACATAATAAGAGAAGTCTGAGTCATTTCCTAGCTCATGATGTAGCAGTAAAATCTATAGCAGCATGATTAAGTCCAAGTGGCTGATTCCTCTTTTACTGCTGAACAAAACTGCTCTACAAACTCTGCAGAGACAGTGAGCACAGTCACTGGAACACAGAGCAGAGCACCTTGTAACCATTTCTAACTGACTTGCATTAGGCCATAAAAGCCCAAGAGGGCCAAATCCACCCATAGGAGAAGTAAATGGTAAATTAAAGCTGGGAATCACTACTTTGTATTACACCTGGGTCTGAGAGAACTTTACTTCTGCTCTTCTGCTGGCTTTGTCACTCAAAAAAAAAATAAAAGCCAAAGCAGACAAAACCAAAAACAGCCTCAAAAAAAAAAAAAAAAAACCAAAAAAAACGAAAAACCAAAGAAAAACCAACAACCTCGCAACAAAACGCCCCAACAATACAAAAGATCATGAAACTGTGATGCCAGAGCCCATTCTCTTTTCTGTAAAACAGGTATAATACCACATACTAATTGTGTTTCTCTTTGACACGTGCAAGTTAGATGAAATGGCTTTCAGCCCTATTAACAGCTCAGCAAACAGTTCAGTGGTAGTTCTGGTACAGAAAAGGAAGGATTCTCCCCTTGCTGTGAAACAGAGGTCAGGTTCACCTAAAAAGTGATCAACATATGAGTACTGTGATAGTAGTCATGATCTTCACCAGACCCTGCTATTAGCTTTGATTTAGTTTGGGTAGAATTTATTATAAAAGGACAGATTCATGTTAAAATTATATCCATGGTATCTTTTAACTGAGAAATACTTAAAATGCTAAATTTCTAATTTTGAATTTTTGAATTTATTTAATTTCATCAGTAATTCCACAAGGATGCCCTTCATCCACAAGGGCCCCAGGGATGAATTTCAAATTGCCAGGTACTGCAGCAGCAGATTCTAATGGTCCATCAGGTGTCCTGGACACCTGCTCCCTCAAGCAAGCGTTGGATTGAGTCTGGCCCTCATGAAGCTAGGAACACACTGCAGTGTGTTATAGTGCTTTAGCCCAATTTGTTTGCATTGAATCAGCTATTGAATAACACATTTCACTCTGAAAAATCTAACGAGAGAGTATGGTAATTCTGGAGACCAGTTCTCTCTCTGGTGATTATAGTGTCATTAACCTAAATTTCAAGGTTTCGCTCCTTCTCATTTATAAGATGCTATTTAGATGTAAAATTTCTGTCAGTTTCAATTGACTGCTTAGACATCAATAAAATGTAATTAACCGGTAATCTCAGTGATATGCTAGACATTTATAAGCCTCCAACAAGAGTCTCTATTCATCCAAAATTTGGTTATTAAAGTAGATTTATTAGGAGCAAGTCTTACTCTGAAGGCAGAAAAAAGAATTTAAAGAAGCTGTATAGAATTTTTAAATTATACCCAACATCTCATAAGCTGAAAAGATGAATTTAAGTTGCCTGACTCATTCATAGATGTTTACTCTCAACATTAAGTAAATTACAGTTCTGGTTAATACTGAAACTTTTTAAGTCTTACTATTTGTAAATTGAGCACATTGTTCTAGGAAACAAAAAATGAGGGTAAGGTGTATTTAAAGAGTTTAAGGTGTTATTCATTGTTTTGTGAAATTAAGTGATGTTGGGGTGTATATGTGCTTAATTTTTGTTATTTGAACTAGACTTTGTATTTCACTTCACTTGTTCTATGTGGTGTTGTTTTGTACATAGAATCTTCTGCCTTTTGTCTGAACTTTCAAAGCCTGTTTGCCTAAAGAGTAACTTGTTCAAGAAAACTCAGGGTTTAGGACTAGAATTATTAATGGCACAGATACCGTCTTTCACAGTTACATTCATTTGAACCCCCCAGTTATTTAAATAGTTTGCACTCCTCTAAACCATACCTTTTGATTAAGATAAACTCTCGAGAAGGCACCCATTAGAAGATGAAGAATGGAGCTTTTCTCTTAGTACTTTTTTTCCTAGTGATTAACCAGTCTCCCTCTAGAAAACAGTTACATAATTTCCAATTCTGAATTTTGTGTTTGACTCCAGCTACCATTCTCTGTGACTCTCTGTGTCTCATATGTTCATGACATCATCCTTTATAGGTGTTGTGCAAACTGCACAATGAGTGGGCCTTGGCATTCACACAGGGTTGTCACGATAGCAAAGTCAGGACTCAGTATAGGAAATTCAGGTCAGTCCAGTTTTTATTGCAACTTGTAAAGGCTCCTGAAAGGTTCAGGTAGAGTCACAGTGTCCTCTGGAGCAGCAGAAGTCAATTGGTGTTTGTCCCACAAGACAATTCATGCAGCAAAAAATGAGTAGATAACACTGGCTAAAATAAACTGCATTCCCCTTAAAAATGTATTTCTCCACTGACCTCATCTCAGGTAAAAAATTAAGACACTTAAGACAACCTGTATAAATATTTTAGTCTTTTTCACTAAAATGCCATACATTGACCTCTTATGAAAATATTCTTTGAAAATGAACTCAGCCAAACTTTAAATATCATCAACCAATAGAGTTGTGTTTGCTTCCCTTTTTGCTATAACTATCCAAGTGAACTTCAGTTGTTTCCTCCTTATCCACAGTTTTGCTCAGGAATGATGTCAAATTGCCCTTACCTGAAAGCTTCACTGGTGGCAAATACAGCTCTAAAGAGTCTTGCTTTTGTACTGTGTAGTACAGCTCTGACAGGAACCCTTCTCAAGTGCAGTGTTTGATTTGATCTGCAACAATATGCAAAGTAGCAGCAAATAAGTGTCTCTCTGAAGAAATACAAGATGTATACATGTCATATGTTGTATGAAGTGTGTAATAATTGGTTATAATCACTCACATTTCACAGGATGTGCTGATTGTATTCCCTGTAAGGCACCATCATAGGGTAATGTCTGAGAGACTGAAGTGCTCTGCAGTCCTAGACTGCCGCTTGGAGGTGGATTTGTCCTTGTGCATACTGCTAGTACACTGGGAGATTGGCTTGTGCCATCCCTTCTGCAGCAATCCCAAAGACAAAATATTTTATAATTGTATATCTTGTACAAATTATTACAAAAATCCCTGAAAAGGAATTCACATGAAAGCTAGCTGTTCTGGATCATGAGTCCAGAAGCTGATAAATCGCCCAGTTTATTAATGTGGGTCAAGAACAGTGCTCATTTTTTTCTTCAGTTCTGTTTGATTTGATTCTGGACAAGAATCTAGTAATTCCGTATTTCCAAAACAAGCCTAGGATGTGAGGTTTATATTTTCCAAGGAAAATCAAAGTAAACCATTCTTTTCCAAGAAGCTGTTTTTGGGGAGATTTCCTCCATAGCTACAAGTTTTTGTTTGCCAGATACAGATTCCCAGCTTCAAGGGCATTGCAGAAGAGCCTTGACGTACCAAGACATGTATATGTGCTTACATACATGAACAAACACTTGTACGATCAAGACCTAAGCAATTCTCTTATGTAAAATTATGGTGTAAAAAGAAACTCTTAGTAGAATTGCAATGCCATTAAGTCTCAGCTGACTACTGTGACATACAGGTTAAACAGCAGGAACATCATACAAACAGAAGAGCATATTGGATTGACTCTTCTTTCTACCTTGGGAAAAAAATTATAAATATTGATAAGTTCATTTGATAAACAGACTTTCATTTTTTAAATGGGCAAATCCATGTTTTAGATCTCTGTCAAGAGGCAACTTGAAAAATACCTAGATAGACTATTTTGTGGAATACTGTGGACTATTTTGTTTGAAACACTACAGTTATTGTGTAGCTTCTTTTGAATCCCTGTGATGTCTCTTTAATTAGGTTAATTAATTAGGTTTCATGTATGCAACTGCAATTAGCATTTAATGTAGTGTATTTGTGATTACAAATAATTTCTGTACTCTGCAGTATGCAAATAGCTGTTTCTAATGATTTTTTAAATTGCACACATTTTAGAAAAATTAATCCAATTGGTGTAATTAGAGTGTTTTTCTGTGTCATCCACCTAACATTCCTATGTGCTTAATACTTATTAAACAGCATTGTATCTTAAACATATGCAATTTATTTTTTGATGTAGCTCTTAAGAATGCAATATAATGTCTTTTTCACCCCCAATCTTTTATTTTCTGAATCTTCAGGAAAATTCAGGTTTGGCATTTAATTTTTTTCCTTCCTACCTCATCTATGAAAAACTCTCTGATGTTGATAGTAGCTTTTAGACTGATCTTTAGTTTTTCCTCCCTTTCTAGGAAAACGTGTTTCTGCTTTCACATTCTGGTGAAGGAAGGAGAGTTGTTCAGTGCTCTGATATGGAGTTAAGGATTGTCTGCTGTGTGCAGTTTGGTTTTCTCTTGGCTGGATCAGTGACTAATCTTTGAGACACATAAAGATGAACTTTATTTTTAAACTTAATTCCTTTAGCAAATACTTTAACTGGAACACTTTCACATCATTAGTCAGACAAAGGTTTTACAATATTAAAAATGTGTCTTGCTCTTACATTGATAGTTAGAGCATTTTACCATTACAAACGTAAAGATAAAGAGGTATTTATTTTGCAGAAGATTATTAAACCTTACTTAGATTGTTCTGATGATGGGAAAGATGATACAACATATTTTATTCTAGATCTAACTCATATTTTAAAATATTTTATTTTTTAGATAACACTTTTTAAAAAAAGAATATTTTTATCCTTTGCCAAGTTTTTAAAATTCTCTTCCTCTTAAAAGATAATATTTGTATCAGAAAATTGCAACTTTTTAATCAAACATAAACCCCCTAGGTTCTAGTCCCTATCTTATCTACATATATAAGTAAATCCATTGCAATTTTGAACNACTGCAGAATTACGAATTTAACAAAGAATGGGTAAAACACAACAGAGTAAAAAAATTCTACACAACTTTTATATTAATATATATATCTAAAGAAAATGTAATAAAATGGAGATAATTTTTTTGTCTTATGACAAAAAAATCCAAACCATAAAAATACCCTAAAAGTAAAACCTAGGATTAAAGGTCCGTTTTTTCCCTGCTGTATTCTATTATTCTCCAACAAGATGCTCAGGAAGTCCCTTGATTTTCTCCTCCTATCATGGCCTTCAGGTCCCATAAATTATCGCCAAGTGACTGCAAACTGCCAGCCCATTAAAACTACAAGAAAATTACTTGCATTAGTCAATCCCCCTGTTTCTCTCTACGCATACCCAAAGGAGTACTCAGCGGAAAATGTAACAATTAGCCGTTCTGGTCCAATATACTCCAGAAAGCTCAGATTAAAAGCTTTCTCAGCAAAGGTGATCACACCAGTCTTTACAATTAGCTCAGTAGAAAAAAAGAGCATGAATCATGAATGCATATTCAATTATAGTGCTATTTCCATCAGATTTGGTAATTTTTTATAGTTCTCTAGTACTTATATTACATACCTTTGTTGTCCTTCCCTTCCTTAATCTTCCTGTTTTAAACTTTCTGTATGTATTTGTCATTTGTTTTCATCTACTTTTCTGTGTCACACTTTCTCTCCTCTCTCCCAGCTGTTCTGCACACATGAAAGCAAAATTTAAGTCCTCAAAAACAGTGCCCTTCCGAACTGACTGAAATGCCTGTGACCTCTTATTAGTTAATCACAGCAAAGGTTTTTCATCTCACATGTATTACAACTATATCTACCAAGCATTTCTAGATCTCTGTAAATAACCTCTTAATAGAAATATAATATTTTGAGGTGTCTGGGTTTCATTCAGGCCTGTAATTTTCTTTTTTATGATTGCAATTGATGGATGATGTAGAAAGTTTATTATCAGCAATGACATCCTACTTTCTTCTCCAAATATTTTATCTATTATATTGGTAATAATAGGTTACCTAGAGGGCAAATCATTCATACCAGTGTTGCTACTGATCTAATGTTAGTGTGACTGCTGAAATTAAAATACTTCCAGGAATAAGTAGACGTTGAAAATGTTAATCACCTATGTACATGAAATCTGCATTTTAAAAACAAACAAAAAACAAATCAAATTTTACAACCAGTTCTAGGTAATTTATGATTACTATGAGATATCTTGCTAAAATATTATTAAAGTGCCCATAGAAAAGTAAACTTTGGTATGTAGTCCACTCAATTTTACTGTATATCTGGTAATTTGGTTAAATCTAAAGGTTTGGGATTTTCAAGATTTTTGGGGTTACACAAAAACTCTTATGAAATCATTAAAATCTAAACAAAAAGCTTTGATTTGAAAACCTACTCCATATTCATTGTGTTAGCAGAACTTTGGCATGATTATGTATTGTAGATGGGAGATATGCTGTGCTGTGGTACCTAATAAATAGCCAACATGAGTTTAATGAATTGTCACTTTGACAATTTCATCTGTTCCTCACAAGAGCACTTAAGTTTTTTAAACATTTAAAGACCAGTTACAAAGATTTCTGTAGTTATAATGGTGATATTATTTTATCTATCATAGTATTTTTTAATGGACTACTATATGTTCATTAACATTTATGTGCTTTTTTTTCCATTAATCTCTCTTCATCTCATGAAAAGCATATCTGGGTAAGTTAAAATGCCATGGCTGCTGAACATATTAATCTTCAGCACCATGTTTATTTTCTATGTTTTAGTCTTTTTTTGTTTTTTGTTTTTTTCTGTGAATCTTATCTAAAAACTCCATGCAGAAAACTGAAACTGAATCCAT
>VXBU01019644.1:3761-37165 GCA_013400315.1 Bombycilla garrulus | reverse complement strand
GTCAGGATTTGCTCCTGAAGTGCTTAACAGAATGAGTTAACTACTTGGAGATAACTCCTGTCTTTTTTTTTTTTAAATAAAATTTTGGGAGGTCTTAAGTCCAGGATCACAAAGGCATTTGAGAGTTAAAGTCAGTGGAAAAATTATGAGTTTAACAAATGTAGTTAAGGCATAACTTCTGTTTAATTAAATCACAGAAGACTCACAAAGTACAAACTTTTTTTTTCTATTCAAACACTCATACTGTTTCAAAGCAAACATATATGCAAAAATATTATATTTGTGCATATAATTTTACTGTTTTCCTTTTCACCTGTTCATTTTCTTGTTTGTTTTGGTTTTTGTAATTGTTAACCTAATATTAAGTTTAAAATCTTCATCTCTTCTTTGATCTATTGTAGAAATGCTATTTCTTCTTGAATAATAATTTGCAGACTTTAGGAGGAAATTTCAGGAGGTGAAAGGGTACCAAACTTAGATAACAAGGGTTACCACATTCATTTAGAATATGAGTATGAAATTGCGTTGTAAAAATAGATTTGATAACATTTGATCAGCCTAGGAACACTGAGGGTCTCTAACATAGTACAATACACACAAGATTGCAAGACTATATATTATGCAAGTCTGCTTATTTCACAGCTGTTTTATTTAATGCTTACCCTCTGAAGCTCTATTTGTCAGGGTCTGACTTAACCACTCCTGAATGTGCTTCACTTAGCTTAATAAATATCTTCAGAAAAAAAGAATGCGCCCTTCAGTTTGCATACAGCTTAAATGTACACCTAACATGGAATATCCACAGCACTGTTACTCTCTTATCTGTGATACTGTGGAATTTATACTTCCTTATTTTATAGATTTTAAAACATTCTATTTATTAGCTGATCAGGATTTCTGTATATCTGTCATCTTTTTCTGAGAACTTAAAGTTGAATAAAAAACATTTTGTAAAACACTGGAAATTAAATTTGTCCATTGTTTCCAGTCTGACCTGATATTTGGTATCAGAAAGGAGAATGAGGGTTTCAAATAATTTAAAATCCAGACCACTTAAATGTCAAAGTTCAAACAGGATCTGGCATATTTTTAAATTAGTCCAGTCTTTAAGTCAGTTGGATCCTTTCAGATTAAATTAAATCTGCATGGTGTGGCAATATGAAGTCTTGAGTCTCTCTCCAACCCCTCCGCCCCACTCCTTTTCCTACTTTAAATCCATTTATAGTTTTGCAGAAAATACATATATATATATATGTGTGTGTTATTTTTATTAGATACTATTAACTTGTACAAATTCAACTCTTATTTTTTTCATGCAACATCCTGAGTTAAAGAATTCTGGCATGTCTTAAATATTTAGCAAATGACAATAAAAAGGATAAAATCTGATTCCAGTTTAATTCATTAGAAATCCTGTCTCCTGTTTTTTTCAATCTTTGAATGTATGTTAGATTCCAAGCACCAGATATGTTTAATCTTGCCTTGAAATCATAGGATTGCTCAGATAAATGCAGTGTATTTGGTCTATCTTTTCTGTCTGGTGCTCTTCTAGAAACCAATCTTGTACAATACTTTGTTGTAAATAAAACGTTTTAATATTGATGATAGCAATAATCTTAATAATCTCAGTTCATAATCAGAGGACCTGCTAGGTAAAAACTTCAATCTGTTTTCTGTTTGAGAAAATGTCTATGACTGAGGACCATTTCACAATCTAAATTACTCATTAGCCAAATTTTTAAATCAATTCTGTTTGTGTTTTACAAACATGATCTGGCTCTTGACTTGCTGCGTCTCCTTTTTAATTTATTTCACATTTATGATTATGTTTTAATTAAGAGACATTTTATATTTTGTTCAGTATATTATCCCTGAGGTCTTTTCATGTGAACCCTGTTAGATGTCAGATTAAATCCTATTACTTGCAGAAATATTAAGATCTGTGTTGAAATATTGTTTATGTTTTATCAAGTCTGGATGTTGTGCATTGCACAGTTTGCGTTATGTGTGTTAGAAATTCTAAGCTGTCATTGCTTGTTTGCCTCATAGGGGCAGCCTTGTCTTCATGAAGAAAATTGAATGCCACTGAATGACACACTTTAAGTCAAGTTAGCATTAACTTCCTACACAAATTCTATTTAAAGATTATTGATGTTTTTAATAAATTTCATTGGGCTTTATGCAATGATTTGATGACAGCTGCTGATACACAGCTAGAATTTTCCTGGTATGAGAGAATACATATGAAATAGATCTGCAGGATAGTAACATAATTTCACTTATTATTTCTGCCTTCCTATGTACTTCTACGCTTCCATGTACTTCTCCTGTCCAAGGGATTATTGAAGCATTTGCAAGTCCCCATGTTATGAGGCAGTTGTACTCTCAGGTTTTTAGGCTGATCTGGGCAGTCAGGATCTGGATGAATGGTGCTGAGACACCAGTGTTAACAGTGTCATTAGCGGGTAATTTTGGGGAGGATTAAACATCAGAAGTCAGTGCTAGGGAAGCAGCTCTGCTTCTCCAACACACAGCTTTCACAACACGACTTGACATTATGTAATTTTTCATTACAGTCTTTCATAAAAATGTGAAAACAGCCTACTTTATGAGGCACTCCCTAAAACACACAAATAAAAGTATTTCTCAATTTTGGGTGCATGTTAAACAGTTGATGTTCATGAAATTTCCAGACTTTACAAAACCAGGCTCAGAGTAATGATATATTTTAAATAGTATATTCCAGTTACTCCCATAATATCTCCAGGAAAAGGATTTTATTCTTTAGCAGTAATAATGTTATCTTTAAAAATATGGTATTAATTTGGAATTCATTCCAGTGGCAGTAAGTGGTTTAAAGCCCTCCCTATCTGCAAAATAATGGCATTTCTAGTAATGCCTAATTAATGTCAGTTTTTTCTTATCAGCTTGTTTTCATATGCTGCCTTAAACCTAAGCAAGCATGGAAATACTTGCATTTTAATTCCCTTCCTCCTCACCAATGCAACATGGACACATTCTGCAAACTCCGAGGGGGGTCCTCTGCAAAGAGTCTTCTAAATTAGACTGGCTGCTTAATGCTGTATAATGCTTTTCATGATTCCCCAAACCCTATATTTGTAATGAAGGGAAGAGGGAGTGATATGCTCTACGGTATTTGTCTCTCCTTCCTCCTGTGATCAATTGTATGTTTTTACAAGGAAAATTTAACTGCAGTTACCAGTATTTTGCTCCAGGGTTCTTCTGTTTCTGGAAAGCCAGTGACTATCCCATAAGGATAACTATAGACAACATTCTGTCCATTCTGAAATATTGTTTTCTATTTGAAAACAGGCAAATCACTGGATTAATTTTTCAGGTGATTTGCATAATTGGTCAAAACATTGCATATTTTTTCTTACATGATACTTTTAACTTAATGAAAGAGTGGATTTTTTTTCTATAGGGCTAGTTCATATGACCAGAAAAACCCAAAACACACCATTCATTACAGTTTTCACTGACTGCCAACTGAAGATCTTAGAAAAAGATAGAAATTCTGTGTTTAGTTTTGGCTTATAAATTGAAGGTTCAGGTGTTACAGACCTCCTAATTTGTATTAATAAATAGTCAAAGACTAATATTCCAAAAGTAAATTATATTTTTAATACATTTTAATATTGCAGTGCTGTTTATAAGAATCCTCTGAGGAAGGAATTATAAATTTTGAAGTATTAAATTCTTCTTAAGGGAACAAAATATTTTAGAAGTCCTTTTACTATTTTTCTGCATCTGTGAGTGAGGTACAACCCTTATGATTGCCATATTTCATGTGCATGTCTAAGTACAGTATTTTTAACTTTATGCTAAAAGTATTTTCAACTCAGAGCAATTTCCTTCTACATGCAAAGACCATTTGGATTATGTTTATCAAACTGAAGGCTTTGGCTATAGCGCATACATACATATAGATATATATATACACACACATATATATACATATATATACATACATATATACATATTTATGGCATCTCATTTCTGGCCTGTCCCCATTTTCTTCGGCCTAAATCAATTACCACAGCTCTGTTTTCCTGTAGCTCTGAGAGCCAGACTGCCTCTGAAGTATAAGTGCTTTCCCACTCTGGGAGAATGTAAGGGTTTGAGTATCTCTGCAATAATTTTAAGGCTTCACGCCAAGCCTCCAGCTGGTAGAAACGTTGCAAAGTCACAGAAGACTCTCTAGAAAATATGTGCTTTGTAATTCCAGTATAAAGGAACTGAGTTTTTCATGGAAGTGAGACCTTAAAATGCTAATACCTCTTCTTCAGGCAACTCAGTTCCTGAAGCCACGCAGAGGTTTAACACCAAATCCAAGAGGCCAAGACTTCCTCCCCACCTCCTTGTGGTGCAGATGCTGCTGCTCTCCTGCTTGGAGCGGGAAACCAACACAAGCGAGAAAGGCCAGTGACCCTCAAAGCCATTATCTCCTTTTCCATTTAGCATGTGAGCCAGCCCTGCTCTTTCAGCTGGGATAATTGAAGAGAATAGACCAGATAAAGGAAATTCTGGGATCTGGTTCCTCCAGGGATGGTGTCTCCATGGGATTCCCAGCTGCAGAAGGGGCAGCTCCCCAGTCTTGGGCTGGCTGTAGGGAAGGAGCACGTTATACAGGGTTTTGTGCAGTCCATACTCTGCTGTGGGACACCAAAAGTGGCCAGATGAGGCAGGGGCAATTCTGAAAGCTTGTCTCTCCCTAAGGATGGCCATGCCAGCTCTGAGGAGCAGCAGAAGTCCTGCAGTCCTGTTGTAGCATCTGAGGGAGGTACAGCACCATTGTAGCACCTGCAGAACCAGCCCTGAGGGAAGGCTACAACCCAAATACCTCATCCACGGGTAGCTGGGATGTGTGGACAAGTCAGGCCATACGTTAATTCTGCTCTCCTAAGCAGATAGGTGAATACCTTTCATAGGCATTCACTACTTATCTACCTGGGAACAAGGTGTTCCTGCACCCCCATCAGCTGCTGAAGGTAGCAGGATGTTCCTGTAGCCGGGGAGCAGCTTCTCATTTTATTGAGGGTTATGCTTTCACAGAAATCAAGGGTAACCTTACAGTGGCTTGGGATATCTGAGTGACAAAGGAAAGGAATGCTGCAAAGGCTGTGTGGGAGGAGAAGCGAGATCAACTTCAGTGATGCTTTCAAGTATTTGTAATGTTATGTATTAATACAGTATAAATTCAGAAAATAAAGCAGCTTGCTTTCTATAAATATTCAGAGCCAGAGATTTAAACCTGTATGCAAAATCTCTTATTTGAGTTCCATTTTATGCTAAAGCCACATTCTCTCCGTGTGGCCCCTTGGCAATGCAAAAAAATCCCCAAATGACTACTTCTTACAAGGAGGATCACTCCATTGCTTTTATCTGCTGTGATTTTGTAGTACATATATTTGAAAGGCTGCTAAGGCGGTGATGAATTGTCAAGGGATAAGTGAACTGCAAAGGCTGTAGTAATAAAGAAGAACAGAAAAAAATTGAAACCATAATTCCAAGACTTTCTTGTTATTTGGGAATATAAACAAATTTTAATACTACATTAGCATAGTCCTTGTCTAATTTGTTTTTCACTTTAGCTTGTTGCAGAGAGCATTCTTTTGTGTTTTGCTCAGTGGGAGGCAGCTGAAAAGGTGTTGTTAAATACCTGAAAAAGAAGACGTTTGAAGGACTGCTTTTCTATACCATCACTACAGTAGAAATGTCTGGTGAAATAGCTGAATGTTTTTAATATAGAGCATTTTCTTGGTAGTCTAGCTGACTAGTTTATACGTAACCATACCAAATATTTAATACAGCCATATTAAAAGGATCAATTAATCTTTGAGAATGATGTTTTACATACACATCAGTTGTAGTCCAGAAAAACTGCAGATACAGGAGCTGAATTGGTATTTGATCAACTTAATAGAGAGACATCTATTTATATGTATAAAAAACGAGAAATCACATCAATTCTATAATTATAAAAATACATACATCAATAAACCATATAGAATTCTTTTATTTATAATCAATAACTAAAAAGATTCAAACATGGAACTACTAAAGATACAATCAACTTTTAAATAGCCATAGATGTCATATTTAAGCTACAGAATAGCTGTACTGCACAGATCCTAGCATTGTGTATAGCTGGTACAGCTGGCTTAGTGTTTCAAACACAGACACCTCTCAGATCCAGCTGAATTACATCCATGCTTAGTTCACGTCTAGAAGTTGCCAGTTCTGGGCCTTACCAAGTCATTACCAGACGAGAGCTAAGTTAGTCTCAGGAGGAGTCCCTCAGTTTTCTCTTCAGCAGTGTCTGTTTTGATACCCCTTTATTACTGGGTATACTGATTTTTTTATTGCTTTGGATAAAGAAGAGACAGAAACCTCACCTTTTGTATGTTAGATGTTTAAAAGGATGTCAGAAAAACCAAAGAATTTGGAATAGAGAGCACATTCAACAGGATAAAAAGCTGCATTGTTAACTGCTGTGTTCTGTGCTTTTTCTATGCTTGTCATTGCGTTTCACTGTTATTACCCTTCACAAAAAGTCAGAGTTGTGTCTTTTTATCCCAACACATGGCTCCACATATTTACCATTTCTTGATCCATTTTTAGACATGAACTTCTGGAAGAGGCTCGGAGAAAAGGTTTGCCTTTTGCACAGTGGGATGGACCAACGGTGGTTGCCTGGCTGGAGGTAAGTGTTGGCCATAACTTGAAAATGTGAGTGGCATTTGTAGACTGCTTCTGTGTGCTTGTCCTTACAAATCTTAAAAGAGACTGTTACAGCCTCTTCATCTCCCCCTGTGCGCTGTGCATCAGTACTACGTAGATTTTGACGCTGGATGCTGTAAATTACAGACTAGACCTGAAAATGTGAGACAGAACTACACAGTGGGATGAGGACAAGAAATGCGCTTGAATCCCAAAGCTTTTAAATCTTTTAATTACTCAGTCTCTGAATGTCTAGGAACTCCACAGACATTTTATGTAGAATGATGTGCTAATTTTAAATAAAGGTAAAGAATTTGTAGCTTTCTGCATTTTAAAAACATAATGGGAAAAAAAAGTGTTCCTCTCATCATTTTCACCTGCAGTGTAGGAGATCCAAGTTGAAATCTTTTTGATTTGACAGGTAGTGCCCTCATGTCTGAAATCCAGCATGCAGAGAGCTGTCCTTTATTTGGAGGACCAAACCAAATGGGTTTTGGAAATTAGGAAGAAAAAACATTCAGCAGAGCTGTCATCAAATTTGACAAAGTAATCAATGAATGAATGTTGTTATGCAAATCCACTTGTACATGGCAATGCTCTTTTACAGTCACTTTTATATGGCAAGGCTGTAATAATTCAGTGCAGATACAAACTCTTTGTTGTCTCAAAGAACAAGCGTCTATTCCTTACTATACCAACCATCTCTACCTATTCACAACTTTTCTCCTGCCTGCTGTAGCTATCATCCATTGATCGTCAGTTAGACCGTGTAAAGTTTTTCCCTTCAATAGAAAAAAGAAATCCCTCTCCAAACCTTTGACAGAAATATGCTAGTGAATAAATGAAAGTTAAGAAATGAAAGCAGCCAATGTCTGCAAAATTTCAGCTTCACATTGGAATTGCTAAGGTGTCTAATGAAAAAGACAAAATGAAAACTGCAGAAAGTCAGTACAAGCATTTGTATATGACCTTGGAAAACAGAATTATATCCTCATTCCCAAAAAAATCTCTTAATATAGAGCAATCCTTAATTTGGCCACTACTTTACTTTTTCATATGACTTTGAGTTCTGATATCAGATTTATATCCATCCGAAATATTTAGTATTACAGTAAAGGCTGATTTGCTGGAGACATGAACATACAAAGGTCTGTAATTTCTGAATACCAATACCCTCATCTTTCAGGGTGATCTGCAGTTTCAAGCAGTTTTTGACAAGTTAAGC
Source organism: Bombycilla garrulus (assembly GCA_013400315.1). Taxonomy (NCBI): domain Eukaryota; kingdom Metazoa; phylum Chordata; class Aves; order Passeriformes; family Bombycillidae; genus Bombycilla; species Bombycilla garrulus. The sequence continues at coordinate 29,196 of VXBU01019644.1, read as the reverse complement.
ACTAATTTTTTTCCCTTGATCCTTTTCTGAAAAATCAGATATGCTTCCCACTATCTAAGAGAGGGGTTGTAAAGATAAATCAGAATCTATGAAGTTCTTGGGGAATATGATGACAGTAGCACAGGAGATCTCAAAAGGAAGTTTATGTCACAGTAGTCAGTGAAGATTGAATACTGATGATAAAGAGATATGAGGATAGCAGTATTATGCTTATTCAGTGAGCATCAGTGCATTCAGTCAGCAGATGGACACTGTGTGCATTTTGTACTCTCCTAAAGAAAAATATGTGTCACTTCAACTAAAAAATAAGATAAATATTAAAGGAGAAAAAGACTCAGATTTAAGAAGTATATTGTGATATTTTCAAACTTTACAGGGCTTTTCAGTCTTAGCATTTATTCTTCTTGTTGTATGTAGCACAGACATAGCTGAGATATATTTTAAGAATTTTATGTTTTCTTAATTAATTCTGGAAAAGTATATTGATCTTGATTGTTAGAGTTGCCAACACAGGGTCCCCCTGACTGGGGATCCCTTGTGTGGTGTTGTGCAGTGCTTAGAAATGAGGCAGACAGGACCTGCTGCTATTTTGGTCTTCAGGATAGTTTATTACTTTTATCAGTTCAAAGCCCTGGATCACAGCAGCTTCCCAGGACCTCAAGGCCATGTGGCAGCAAGACGTCAAAATGCCCGCTTCAAGGACTTATATACAAGATATGCTATTCAATTAACTACTACAACATACTTAACACATACTTTATTATTTATTTCCCACCAGTTCCTAACTACCTATCTGTCCACACAGTACCTGCATTGCGGGCACTTTTTCGTGCTCCCCATACTGCAGAAAATGGAGTAGGTAGAAGAAGGAAGAAGGAGGTAGGGACAACACCCAAAATCCTACATCTTGGTCTCTCACCTACATCCATGCTAGATCAAACCCAAAATCTAAATTTTTCACCCTGTGACAAACTACAACTACATTACTACCTACTTCACACACTTGATGATTCAAGCTCATCCCAAAGTTTTGGAACTTTCTCCATGGACAGAGGTTAAAAGCAGTGTTTTCCTGGGGATCAGGACTTCTCAGGACAGGCAGAGAAATATTCCCTGTGTCCAGGATTTCCACACTTGATATCTGAGTTCTCTGTCTAGAATTATTTCTGTGTTCTCTTTTTAGAAACTGTTCATCTAACATAATTTTCTGCTAGACAGCTATTTTGTTGAAGAATTTACTTATTTTGTTAAATAAATAATTTATCTAATGGGCAGCAAACAGTTTAATCTACTTCTGCAGGGTGAATAAATCCCATTGTTTATGCTTTTTTGCTTTTCAAGTACATGTGTGAAAAAAATTAATATCAAAATGAATGAGCTGATGAAATACATTTTAATGCTATGCATGGCTTTCTCAAGGCTGTTTAGGTGCAGCTGGGTGTTATCTTCATAATTTTTGGTTTTCGGTTTTTTTCCTTTCATGAAACTTTGTATTTTGTTTGTTGGAATCAGGTCATGTTTTTAAGGTTCAGATTGGCAGTGGATGGAGGGTAGTGTCTAATCCCATCGATGGGAAGGACTTATTCAAACACAATGCAGTCATTTTTCAGCCTCTGTGATACTTCAGGACAGAAAGCCTGACTGAGCCTTTTGCAACCTGACAGTGAAGTCTGTTTTCCCTGTGACATAAAAGTGACCTAACAGCTGTCTTTAATGGAAATATTTCCCAGATAAAGTATAAACCTCTTAATAACCACATACTTCTTCTCCCTACTGTATCAAATGAAATGAAAATCTTTTCAGTTCATCACTTTCCAGATTTTTCTGGTGATTTTCCTCATTTCCTTTACCTTGTGTCCTCTTTTGGTCAGCCTTTATTAAGAGAAAAAAAAAAGACAACAAATGGAATTAGCTAATTCTGATGGCCTATTTGAGATGCACCTAACTAGGTCTTTGTTTCCCATTATGTTATCCCTAAAATTGCGGTGATTATGGCACTCACAGCTTATGTTCTTCTCACAGGCTTTGCTAAGCATAATGTACTTCATACCATGATTAAAAAACCTCACATTTATGTATCCGTGATTTTAAATTAGCTCCTTTGGGAAAAAAGAGCTGTAGACACTGACAGTCATTTTAATGAGACAGCATAAAATGAGAAAGCTGAGAAAAACAAGAATAATTCACACTCAAGTAGGTCCTCTTACAAGGAAAGAATAAGTGGTGAAGGGAGGGGCTGTTGCTGTCCTGGGCTAGTAAGACTAACATAAGAAGAGGAAAAGCATATAAGTACATATCTGCTAAATCCATAGGTGATGGAGGTTTGCTCATATTTTTCTGCACCTTCTAACCAGTATTCCTAGGTGGGATGTGACACCATATCAGACTGTTCCCAAATTTACTTGAGAGTCTGTCCCTAAGTTTATTATTTGAACTGGGCTTGGTGAATTTCTACTCAGAAAATAAAAGCTGAGAAATGTAAGATTGTGCCCCTTGTATACTATGTCAAAAAAGAAAAAGCTAATTTCTACTGCAAAAGTAAAAAATTACTTAATTCCTCTTATATTATTTTTTGTACATAAAATTATCAGATAGGCAGTAAGACTGACTTGTGCCAGTACTTGGTCATTAAAAACCTGGGAAAGGAATAGCCCAGAGGGTGGAGGCAGCTCTAAAAATAATTCAAAGCATGCCTTACTTTAAAGTTTTGATTACAGCAAAAGCAAAAAGAATTCACATTAAATCGTGGCAATTTGAAAGGTTCTGAAACAATTTTGTTTTATTAAAGACTGTGGTGCTCATGCTCATTTGTATCTGTTACCATGGTTATTCAGGCTGATTGGTATCTTGACAATTAATCATTTAATATTGGGCATTAATTAATTGATTAATACTGGTCATGACACCAAGTCTGACAGAGTTTAAGAAGCTCTTGGCACATGATGTCATCCTTGTGGCGGTTCTGTGCAGAGCCAAGAGTTGGACTTGATTATGCCAATGGGTCCCTTCCAACTCAGGATAATCTATGATTGTAATTTCATTTGAGAGATGAAGCAGCTCTTTGGCTGAAATGTCCTTTCTTTTGACAGCTCTGGCTAGGGATGCCAGCCTGGTATGTTGCTGCCTGCCGTGCCAACGTGAAGAGTGGAGCTATCATGTCTGCTTTGTCCGATACTGAGATTCAAAGAGAAATTGGAATCAGCAATCCTCTTCATCGCCTAAAACTCCGATTAGCAATCCAGGAGATGGTATCACTGACAAGTCCATCAGCACCTCCAACATCCAGAACAGTGAGTCCTGTTCAACTAACTTTTTCTTCACCACTTACCCTACAGGAGTCTGCAGAAAAACTGCTGTAGTACCAGAGTGGCTGTATGATAACACACACGTTTCACAATCAGTGAGAACTGTCTAATAAAGACTCAGAACTACCTGTTCATCACTTGCTTGATTGTTGATTGTTGAAGTTTTTCTTTTATAAGTCGTTGTTTTGATTATCCTTGATGTTATACAAATCAATATGGAGCATCTTATTTGTAATTTTGCCTTTATTTTTGCCTTTCTCTTCCTTCAAATCCTCTGTACCAACCTAATCAGACTGTATTTCTCTTTTTTGTTGGTTTGTTGTCTTTATTTATTTCTTTTCTGTGGTGGAGGGGAGGCAAGTGTTGGTAGAGGTTATGTAGGACCACAGCTCTTTTGAGTCTTTTTCCCATTCCCCCTTTCTGCACCCTTTCAAATGTTATCAAAGTCAGCTAGCTTTAGGTTCTTCATGCTTTTAAGAGAAAAAGTGATTGAAGGTGTGAGGGGAGTGTCTGGAAAGTAGAAGTGGAGCCTGTGCATTCAGTGAGGAAGGAAGAGAAAGTTGTGGCAGAAAGAAGGGAAGCAAGTAAAGATACACAGAGATACAAGTCTGAAAGGAAAGGGAAATATATCAAAAAGAGCACGGAAATACACCAGGGGAGAGTAAGAATGAATGTGTTATATATAAAAAGTAAGAAAAATAGGCCAAGCTGATCATGACAAAAACAAGATAATAAAAGGGAAGTTTTTAATGCTGAGATATGCTGATGGTAATGGTGATAAAAAGGAATGGATCAGATGGCAAACGTGGCATAGAAGTGAAGGACAAAGACTACTACTCAAGTAGTGTAGCTCAGATTTCTACTAGCAAGGCAATAATAATAATGATGATGATAATGTTAATAATATTTATCTTTTGTATTATGTTGTCTTCATTAAATTTATGGAGAATCTTTTGGTGGAAATTAGAATTCAGGTACTTTATTGAGGCACCAGATCCACTGAGCTGCATAAGCAACTGGGCACTAATATTGCTGTTGATTGCCCTTTTATCTTCATGTTGCTCATGTTCTTTAAATGTTGTAGTTCATTGTCCAATACTTCCTTCCCTGAAAACAGTTTTGTGTGTCATTCATTACCATGGTAATATTATGAATCGTAATGGATTTTACCAAAGTAAAGCAGAAAAGATGCAATATGATGTTTGAGTTATTACACAAAATTAATTTTGATTTTAAAAGAATAAGAGTATATTTCATAGCAAAAAAGCACTTACACTTAGGAAGTGAGAGAATATTATGTTCAAGCTAAGAACACTAGGAATACTTTTGCCTTATTTTTTAATTCTTCCTGAGTAACTGCATACAGAGCTGCCCTGCCCTGGAACGTGCATTTCTGAGACCCCAGTCTTTCTGTTTCCCCTCTTTCTCAGAAAAGGAGGTAATTTATCTCAGGTCTCCAGAAAACATATCACACATCCATGCTCCCTCCCTGACTTTCCTTATTGTCCTAGTAATCATTTAATGAAAAATAACAGTAGAGGCAAGAAAGTGGTTTTGCTGATGGTGATGCGCTGTTAACTTACAGTGGTGCTGCCTTTCTTCTTTACCACTGCTTACCTAATGTGGATCCCACCTGCCTTCCTCTGGGCCTTGTCTGTAGCCCTCAGGCAATGTTTGGGTGACCCATGAAGAAATGGAAAATCTTGCTGCTCCAGCTAAAACGGTTAGTCATTCCACTTCCACTTGAAATGGTTTCAGTTCTCAAAAGAGAATAGGCCTGTTCCTGCTTTAACACAGATGCCATATCTTCTGTAGGATGCTTCCCAAAGCATGCCATAAGAAAGTTGCAGGGAGTAATTAAATTGAATTTAAAGAACAGTTATATAATCTTTCAGCAAGTGGTATTGCCATCACAAAAACTGTGTGACCCTAAAACCAGTGTTGGGCTTTTAGACTATAATAGTTTCAGTGCCACTGTGAAACCTCCCTTAATGAAATTAAATTGTCACAGTTACAGGTGCAACATTTCCCCTGTGATCTACACCCTCTTCTTCTAAATGGTGTTTTGTATTTGCTGACATAGAAAGAAATAAGAAAAGGCTTGAGAATAGTGCATTACACAACTTCATCTTTTCATTAATGCTGAGTCTTTCTTGTCCATACTTGGGTATTTATGATCTTTGATTTCAGGTGCATGGAGAGTGTCATTTATTTATTGATTTTTTGTCAAACCTCTCCCTTAACACTAAAGACCTTTTTTTTAAATTTGGAATATATATTATTTTATATTATTTTATTATATATTATTTGATATTTGGTTGTTAACACTATATCATAAGAACTCCATAAATGTACTTATAAACATGATACAATGTTCCAGTGAGATCTCTGATAAAAAAGTAACTTCAGTTTGGCAAACTTTACAGTCAGCCCAATCCCTAAATTGTGGGAGAGGTGGAGCTAGATTTTGACACAATAAGGAATTATTTCTTCAAAATTTATGCTTGTTAGAGTATTTAAAGTCTTCTCATCAGCAGTAAGGAAGCCAATCCTCATCAATATTTTTTTAAACTGAGCTCATTTCCAGTTTCATTATTGTTGCTAAAGATAAATGCAAATATAACAGCACTGAAGTGACAAGAAGTAGAGTTGATCCTCTTTAACTGGCCAGCCAGAAAAATATAATTTTTCCATAAAAAATGGTGTATAAAAATCTCCTTTACAATACATTCTCAAGAAGACAGCTTTTTTGTTGTGAATGTTTCAAAATCAGACTAGAAACAAAAAACTACAGAACTAATGCCCAAATTTTTAAGTTAATGTTTGTGTCTTAATTGTGAAACTGTGAAGAGTGCTTAAATAATGCTGTAAAATTTCACTGAGATAAAATTATTTTCTATCTTGAAAACTCAGCTACATTTTATGATTTTGGTCTTATAATTTTTAGGTAGTTTATCCCAAGACATTGCCACTGGCCAGAGCTATTTTGTTAGTGCAATTTTATGTGTGTATTTTCATTTTCATTAATATGCATATGAAAATCACGTTTTTATAACTAATTTTATTGTCTTTTTACCTGCTTTACTAATTGCTTCCTGCTGATAATACAGAAAGAGTCTGAAGAAGGCAGTTGGGCTCAGGTAGGATCTTTCACATGACTTTTTTAAACTGACAGTTAATAATAATGTAACTGGCTGCATCAATATGTATAGTGGAATATAATATTGTGACAGTATGATTGAATTATGATTTACATATTTGAGAGTTCTTCTCAAATAATATATTCTCTGGACAGTTTTGTTAGGTAACGCAGAAAGAGGTACATATGTTGTGATTATTTTTCACTAAAGAAATTAGTACATTCCAGAGACATATTCTGTCTAAAACTGTGTTAAGAGTTTTAGAGACTCTTTTCCTCATTTTTCAGAAAAGGACAATTAAATATGCCATGAATTTGAGAGCTAACTTTTCTACAATTACACCGAAATTTTTTTTTGAACAATTGTATGTCACACACAAGTATCAGTCTACAAGTAGTATTGTATAATTTAGTTAGAACTGTCAATTAGCTACATTTTTAATATTTTTCTCTCTAATATATGCACACTTACACTTGCTATCTTTACTGATGACATCCTTTTTCTCTTCAAAATCTCTCAAGAATGAGACATCGGGGAGTATTTCCCTCACAGATAATATAACCATCCAGCTTTAATTGTGTTATTCATTTGCTTATGACATTAAAAACAAAACCAAAGAGATAGGCTTGAAAATAATCCTGAGCATGATCCTGTTGAGGAAGTGTGAATCTTGCCATTTATTAGTTCTCTGTTCTGTTCTCTGTTAAAGTAATTAACAACAGTGAGATGTAAAAATTTATTTTGCATCCTAATAGGGCAACTCATATAACAATAGCTCAATATGCATGGCTTTTTCATGTTGTCCCTTCCTCACCCTAGTGAAATTTTAGCTGAACAATGAAGTCTGAGTACTAGTTTCTAGGCTGAATCTGGTTTGCTCCTATCTCGATTCATTTATTGAGGTCTACCTATGATGGATTTAGGTTTAAACTGTTCACAGCTGAAAATATTTCATTTAAATGTAAGCTTGAGTGCCAAACAACTGAAATTAACTTTTAGTCTGTAAAGGACTTCAATTGCGTAGCCATGAAGTGTCATTAGACTATTTATGAAATTCTTCTCCCCACAAACAAACAAGCCTCAGTGGATTCCCTGTAGCCATGTTTGTGTTACCAGTTCACAGTTCAGAGATTGTCCAGCATAAATATTCTAGAAAGAATGATCATGAAACACACATGTTTTGTAACAAGTTCGCTGGCATTTAAAACTCAAAATTGAAAAAAAAATCCTTAAAACTTATATAGGAAAACAAGATACAAGAGGCAAAACTGATATCCATAACAAATACCTCACAGTGGCTCTCTCTTCCAATGTTAAAACAAAGCAAAACCAGAATTACTAATTTTTTTAGACATAATTTTTTTAACATAATATTTTTTCTTTTGGACATATTTTGTTTTCAGTCTGTGATGTAGTCTTGACCAACTCAAGAATTGATTCCCCCTCTCTGTTTTCTTCTCTCTGTAGACACTGGCTTATGGTGATATGAACCATGAATGGATAGGTAACGAATGGCTCCCCAGTCTGGGTTTACCTCAGTACCGAAGTTATTTTATGGAATGCCTTGTAGATGCGAGGATGTTAGACCACCTGACAAAGAAAGATCTCCGTGTGCATCTAAAAATGGTGGACAGTTTTCATCGGTATGTTGGCATAAAGACCACACCTGTAAAACTGCTTATGTGTCTGCTCAATGCTGCACAGAATAAAAACACTTTTTGTTGTTTTAGTGTAGAAAAACATACAGAAAAGAGAGAGCTGACTGTCAGAAATCTGAATTGAAAGATTCCTTTAGTAATACCAACCACATTGCAATTATGTCTCTCAATACCAAGATACTGGTACAGATAAATTTTGTAATGAGCAGGGAACCATTAAAATATCAATAGACTCTTGACAATACAGAAACAGTAATAATTTAAGTGGTGTGAAGTATCAGAAAGTGTTAGACTACACTTTAAAGACCTGAGATCTCATAATAATGAAAAGCTATTGTGTGTAGCACATAAAAAGCTGTTAACAGTACAAGCAATTTGACAGTTGTTGGGTTACCTAGGGATATAGCTAGGAAGCTAAATTGGAAATACGGAAATAAAGGCATTTAAACTTTAGAGAGAATGAAGTTTATGTGACAAGAAGTAGATTTCTTTTTAATATAATGTCTGATCTGTCACTTTTTAAAAGCCTGATTTGACAAAACTTTTTATGGCTCACAAAGGCTGACCTTTCCTGAATACTTCTTTTAATGCTTTCGGTTTCTTATTCTAAAACAGTTATTCAAACATACTCATTTTGGTTTTTTTCCATTTCATTCCTGAAATCTGTGGAGTTTTTTTTACTGGTTTTGCTCTTCCCTCTGTTTTTAAGATTTCCTACATGGGCACTATGAAACACCTCATGTGAAGTGCAGGACATACATCCTACATATGTTCTCATCTTCAAAATTATCTTTATTAACTGTAAATGTTTCTCTTTAAATAACAGAACAAGCTTGCAATATGGAATCATGTGTTTAAAGAGGCTGAATTATGATAGAAAAGAACTGGAAAAGCGAAGAGAAATGAGTCAGCATGAAATAAAAGGTGATAGTTCCTGGGAATGAATACTGGGAATGTTTCTTCTTTTGAAGCTTGACACTGTTAACCCATTGTCATGCCATTTTAACAAAGCATTTAAGCATGTGCTTTAAGCAAAACTAACATAAGTTCATCTTTCTTCAGAAGAAATCCTGTCTCCTTAAATGAGTCACAGTTATGCACTTTGCTAAATTGGGGCTGCAATTCTGAATGATGGTTTGACACATACCTTTTGCTAAATTGAATTCTGGGTATGGATCTTATCTAAACCTCTTTCAGGCTCAGAAGCAGAAGGCCAAACAGTGTGCAGCTCAGTGGGATGTGCTGGGGGCAACACTAAAGAATGGGAGCACTCAGGACCCTAATACTATGCTCCAGCTTTTTAAAACCTTTGCCTTTGATTTCTTTCATCTGAATGCATCATAGAAAACGCTGCTTGGAGGGGTGACCACTGAGTCAGTTGATTGGTACATAAGAATAGTTCCTAACAAAACTGGCCTTATTAGAAGATTTCAAAGTTCATTCTGAAGATTTTTTTCTGTGTAAAGCTCTCTAGAGCAGTTGCAGGCTCACTGCATGGTTCTTTTTATATATAACAATTAGGGTGGCTGGGTTTTTTTTAAACTATCAGAAATGAATCCTTCGATTCTTTTGAGCTTTTCCAATCTCTAGTGACTACAGCAGTTAGCACTTTTCAAGCACAATGCCGATTAGAAGAGCTAGAAAAACAAATTGAAGGGCTATGGTAACAGTGTGCATTTGCTCAAGGGAGATGATGGCATGCACTAATGCAAAGACTTTGCCTTGGATGTGCAGGCATCAGGGCCAGTCAGCTCAAGTGTGTATAGCTGGAGACCAACATGGGGGAATTGGGTACTGGTCTCGAATTCTGGTGTGACTTCAATGCCGATTCCTGCTATGACAAGGGTAATAATTCATAGCCTTGTCATGCAGCAGTCAATTATTCATGGTCCCAGGTGGGATTTGGTCTCTGCCTGCCACCCAGTTTCAGCTGATCCTAATCCCAAAGGCAAGATGCTCTCAGCCAGATGATGGAGAAATCCTGCTCCCAGAACAGCCACAGCAGCTGGACTTGCAAAGGTTCAGGAAGAAGCTTCATCACTTAGTAAAGAAAACTCAGTACAGTATATCCCACTTAAAACTATAAAGATCAGTATTAAGTAACTTTTTTTTTAAATCTTACAGGTAGGGCAGATATTTTTTCAGAATAGCCAAATCCTCAAAAATGGTTTCCTAACTCATTTTGTTGCCTCAGCTTTATAACTGGTATGGACCTTAACAACTCTACCAGCTTTCTCTACTGAAAATAGTTTGTCTCTAAAATTGTGAAGTCATCTTTTATTTTATGGCATGTTAGTATATGATAGGTGCTGACACAACTCCCAAAATATTTAATACAAAACTCCAAAGTGAAGCCTTGAGGAATGGATATTTCTCCTGTTCCTTTGCAATATAAAGTCTTGCCTACAAATTGGAAAGGTATATATAGGAAGTGGGAGGAATTGCATTATTGAGATCCTCTGTGGAAGCACATTTCTCCTTTGGAAACAGTACTGCTTGAAGATAGTTAATCACATAGAGTTTCTGAATAGGAGGTAGTAAAGCTACATTAATAGTGCTGGCACTCCTCAAGTATGAAGTAAAGTAGTAAGACATCCACAGTGCATCTACAGCTACACGCATGCATCTATACAGTCTGGAAGTTATCAGGTATCAGGACACTGACCTGGTGTTATGTCCTTACAGATGTGCTGGTATGGAGCAATGACCGAGTCATACGCTGGATACAAGCCATTGGCCTCCGAGAATATGCAAATAATATTCTAGAAAGTGGTGTACATGGTTCACTTATAGCACTGGATGAAAACTTTGACTACAGCAGTTTAGCTTTATTATTACAGATTCCAACACAAAACACACAGGCAAGTTTGCTTATGCTACTTCTGGTTAATCTGTACCCCTTATTACCTTTTATTCATCTTCAACCATTTTAATTGTTTACTTTGGTATCTCTAGGCACGGCAGATCCTTGAGAGAGAATACAACAACCTTTTAGCACTAGGAACTGAAAGACGACTTGAGGAAGTAATTAATTTTATTTTCAGTATTTATAAAGTATCACAGTAAAACATTAAAATTAAACTGAATGCATGAAGGCATCATTTTTCACATTGTTAAAAAGCATCAGTTACAGCTTAAAAAAAAAAATTAGGAATACCCATCAAGATTTCTAAAGTAACCTCAGCTTGGCTACATATTTGTGTCATCTCTGATGCTAAATTTGACACTGCACTCTTACCTTAGGATGAACATTTTCCAGAAAGGAAACATGCAGAATGGAGTGGAAGTTTTGCTGGCCAGAGCGGGGAATGGGGGATGTGGGTGGGTGGGATGCCTGTGCAATCTATTCTTTAGGACACTTACACCTTTTTTAAAAATANTTTTTTTTTTTTTTTCTTCAAAATTCTTCAGAGTAGAGTGTGATTTGGGGCAGTTATCTGGGAAGAGGGATCTCAAATCCAACTATGGAAATTATTTATCTTAACATAAGAGTCCAGTGCAAAAGTATTTAATTCTTGGACTTCTGCACATGAGGAGAAATAAAACTTTTAAGGACTTGCTGAAAATGTCAGCTGCCTATGAATTCTGTGCATGCACATGAGTGTTTAAACCTTTTTCAGTACTTTATGTAAGCCTCCTAATGCAATAACAAACCACTTTCTGTCAATGTGTAAGAAGGTTCTACTTGAGCTGATACTAAAGCCCTTGATTATATCAAGCCAAACATTTAAGAAGAGTTTTCCACCCCAACATTTAATATTTCTAAAGGTTTTACTTTTACAAGCATGTCTCAAACACATTACAGTGACTAGATGCAGTGCAACAGAGCAGGGTAGTTGTTATGGAATACATTTTTCAGTGGTAGAGTTAGCACATAGCAGGATAACTTTTCAAAAAGTTCCATTTTGCTTTATCAAATACAACTCTGTGTTGACAGAGCGATGACAAGAACTTCAGGCGTGGCCCCTCCTGGCGACGACAGTTCCCTCCACGCGAGGTTCACGGTATCAGTATGATGCCAGGCGCGTCGGAGACGCTGCCTGCTGGATTCCGGCTCACCACTACCTCAGGGCAGTCACGGAAGATGGCAAGTGACGGTATGGGCTCATTTCTGCACTTCCTCTTGGAAAGCATGAGGCTCATCTTAGCATGCCAAGTTGACTTTTAATGCATGTCTGTCTCACACCACAATAATTGTGTTCATTTAACTAGGATGAACAGAGTCTATGAGAGTTGAATTAGGGAATGGAAAAGCACTGACTTGGCATATTACTGATTTTTTTCAGGTTTGCTTGAGACTGACAGTGTCTATTTAAAATACAAAAAAAAAATGGCCATCTCACTATCCTACAGCTGTTAAGGAAACAATCAGAAAGACAGGAATTAACTTTCAGCTGAGACTGAATATAATATCTAAGCAAATTTTTCATCCTATTAGCCTCTCTAGCAGGTGGAGTGTGTTTTAGAGAATGCAATTAAAAAAGGCTATCACCTTTATTTTCCTACCTTACTTTCGAACTAACTAGCTTAGCCTTGACCATCCAATTAATAACTGAAGTTGCTAACAGTCACTAGCAGATAAGTAGTTAGCAAATGCTGAAATTCAGGCACTAATTGAGGTATTATATACCAGTATTAATTTTATCTGGAAATCTTTTGATTTCCAAAAGATGCACTAACTCAGAAATGAGTGGAAAAATTAACAAGCAGATCATAGTTAAAAAATAAGTAAAATTTAAAAATCATTGTAAGAGAGCAGGCAGAGGAAAGAAATCCCATCACAGCTATTCTTTCAGGTATATGGAAGAAAAAGCCAATAACTGCCTGAAGTTCTGAGAAATATTAGTACATAGACTGCCCCATTTAAAATACTGCCATTTATTTCATCATGACAGGATTTAGGTCTACAGATAGACTTATCTCAAAGTAATTGTACTGACTATTGACTTGTAGCGATCACATCCTGTAAGTTTATAATGAACTTGGTATGACAGCATTGCCACCTAAATTCCATTAAAGCCATCTAAATTCCATCAAAGTTTCTCACCTTTAAAAACAGTAGTTTATAGTTGCAGTTACAGATGGAATGATTTACTGATTGCATCACTAAATTCCATTGACTCCTAGCTTCCTTGGCATTTCCACAGCCCACATTTCTGTAGTATATAAGAAACCTATAAAAAGTAATGGATTTCATCTTCTAATCATGGTATATTGTAGAAGATATTATCACCCAATTTACAGATGTGGAACTAAGGCATAAGGCAGATTTAGTGATTTTCTTAAGGTCTTCCAGACAGTTTATTCTTGAGCTGGTTATACTGAATTCAGTAGACTTAAAGGGAAGTAATTTTGAAGACCTGTATCTTCATCCAGGATCTGGCTTCCTATCTCCCATCAATAAGAACACAAAAGTATTTAAACAGCATGATAGGTAAGAGCATTAGGACTTACAACAAAATAAAGACAAAATTGAGTTTTAAAATGTATTCACTTTAGACAGATTCCAACAGAACATCAGGTGTGAAAAAGTGCTGAGTTTTGAACTAGACCACATTAGAGAAAGCCACAGAGCAATTTAACAGCCACCCTTCCAGTGGTAAACAGACTAATATATTTTACTGATGATTCTAAAGAGGTTCTTGTTTGTTTCCTTTTTTTTTTTCCTTCCCAATTTGCAGGTGCTTCATCACGACTGCAGAGGTTAGACAGCTCAACAGTTCGCACATACTCATGCTGACAAGGCCTAGCAAAGAAGCCAGCACTGAATTGTTGTGAGTATTCTGTAGGGACCATCATGAAAGCTCTTTACAACTGTACACTACACCCCACATTATCTAAGCATCAACCAGCATGGAGCAGAGGACATAACTAAGGACTCACTAGGATGGTCATTTAGTCATTACAACAGTCTTAAGTCCAGTCCAGAGGAAGCTACCAACCATATTTTGGGGACAAAGCACAGGGAATGAACTTACTTTATGAGAACTTGGAAGAATTCTACTAGGAGCTGGAATGGGGGACAATGCTAGTAAAGCAGAAAATATTTACTTTTTTTTTTTTTTTAATTGAAGCTATGGCTTAATTTAGTACATCAGGTAGCTGCATAAGGTTAGAACAAGACTTGCCCATACAGAAAATCTTGAAAATTTATCTATTACAGAGATCCCTGCACTTCTCAAATCATTCAGAATTGACAAAGAAAGGATAATCTGAGATGGATGCAACTTTGGATCAAATTTAGGATTGGAATTCATGTTACCATACATCTTTTAAGTGTGGTTATCAATATCACAGAGTCACTCTTCCAGAGTTCTGTGGATACACAGTTTTCTCTTTTATCTCAGCTTTTGGAAAGACTACACACATGATGAGTACTTATATCAATACAGCACCATTTTATGCTAGTATTTTCTCAGTAAAACAGTTTCCATTTAGTTACTTGGGGAATTGCAAGGCAGCTGGAAAAAATATTTAAATATCACCAAAACCTCATCAGGCATCCAACATGTTTCAATAGCTGTTGCATATTGTAGGCAAGACATGCAAGGATTTGCAAGCAAGTTGTTTTTTTGTTTTGATTCCCAAGATTGTGACAGACTTGGGGCCATCAAGATTTTTCACTAGTTCTGTGTAGGTTCAAAAAGTGCTTAAGAATAGCAAATGTTAACAGCGAGAAAAGTAGATTGCTCAGGATCCTCCTAATGACATGAGCCTTACTTCACAGATCTTTGAAAGATTGCAAGAGTATAAAATTTTTTTCTTAGTAAAAAAAGGGAACTTTTTGAGCCACCCCTGAAAAAATAAGCTTGAGGGGTGTAGTTATTTGTTGGTTTCGCTTTGATTTGGTTTTTCTGAAAAAACAAAGTTTAGCAGCTGATTCTACTAGGATGATGCTGAAGCACATAAACTATAGGAATCTTTTTATGTGTATGCATGTATAGATTTGAGCATGGTGTTGTATAGGTAAAGTCAGTGACAGAACTCCCACAGGGTTCAGTGGTGACAAAAACTGAAGACAGAGATATGAATCTTTTCTCCCATGTGCTGCAGAATTGCAATGTTGGAAGCATGACCAAGAAGCTCAAACACCAAGCTATCTCTTAGGCCAACAGTAATAGCCACACACTTGAGGGGAGGCTTGAAGAGGGCAACAAAGTTGGAAATGGAAAATTGATATGTTAACAAAAATTATTTTAAGATTATCCAAACCATTTATACCTATTGTATTAAAATTATCTAAAAAGCAGCAAAGCACAAACAAAAGTAAAGTAGCAGACTTTTCTGACCCTATATATCTATGGAAGGTATGTAACTTGAGCAAAAGGATGTGTATATAAAGTTATATAAACTATACAAGTTAACTTCAATTTCTATTGGAGTATTAGTGTTTCAAGTATCAGTGGTATGTATCAAATCAGTACTTGCTTCTTGTCCATTATTCTGCCAATTACACCTTAATACCAAATGCTTGGTCTATACGGATATCAAATTTGCATCTACATTGTAAAGGCTAATATATGAGGTTAAATGACAGTAATATACTACTATTTCTCTTCTCACTTACCATATTCTCCTATTAGAGAAGGAACAAGATGGTGTGAACTAGAACTTCAGTATATGCACATTCTGTAAGGGCAATTCCAAAATATCATTCAGGTTAGAAACCTAAAAGCAAGTTAAAATAACTTTGAATTCCAGTAAATTATACTGAAAATCAAAACACCCCACCCCTCCCCCTCCAATAAAAACCCAAACAAAAACCCAACCAAACAAAAACAAACACATAAACCATGCAGGCAAAATATTTCCTTCACTATTACATCAAACTTGAAAATTTAAACAAATTGCCTGCAACTCAAGAATGTATGCATAAACAGAAACTGCCCAGAGAGGGGGATATCAGACTGAAGGACAACAGAGGAGTTTTCAGAATTTTATCAGCACAGTTCCTGAGTAACAGTTTCTTCGTGGAAGGAGCTGATTGATACTTGGAGAAAAAGGGAAGATTATTCATTACAACATGCCTCCTGAAATTTTCCATATCCAGCTTGGACTGAGACCCAGGTTTTTGTAGCACCTTGTCTAGACTACACCAGCAGCCATGATACTCTGGTGAAGTATCTGCATACCCAGAATTAGGAAGTAAGCAGCAGAGGAGAGGGACAGATGGACAAGCTGCCACACCATAATGAGGTAAGGGAGTTTTTCATATAGTAGAGAAGAACACACCTACAAAGAGCAGGCCTAAAAGAAAGCAGCAGATTGGACGTGGAACAAATGCAGAGGGCTGTGATCACAGCAGGCTGCAGATTTTTGCCTTCTGCTACTCTTATGAGAGTAAGAGATACTTTCTTACAGAGATTGTCAAAGGCTTGTATTTCAAAACAGTTTGCACCAACCAGATCAGTTTGGTACAACCTTCCAGTGTCTTCATAGTGTTTCTTTACAGCAGCTAAGTCCCATTCATATGCTTTCAAATTGTATTTCAGGTGGGTTTTTTTGACAATGAGCTGCCAGAAACCATGAGCAGACATTCTCAGAACAGTTATATGAGCTACTCTGCACAGGCCTGTTTTAGTGCACTCACTATCAGAAATTTAAGAACAATTAAGGCTGCTGGTGCTGGCCATTTAATTGCAAAGTTGCAAAGAAAGCTACTGCAGAGCACACGGGACCCATCAAGCTTTCTGCTGTGGTGGCCCAGCTGAGCAGCTGCAATGCCTTTACACAGCCAGTGGATTTGGTACTCACATTATCCAAGCTTTCCCAACACTTTTAACTTCTAAAACATTTGTCATTGCCAAGTCAGAAGGGTCACTCAGGACAGATTTCTTGCCAGATTTCTTGGCTGGAGAATAGAACATATTACTTTAACTTTTATTCTAATGAAATACTAAAGGAGATTTGGGAAAATCAGTTATGTATTTTACCAATGAAGGGTTCCAAAGAGGATCTGTAAAGACAAATGGAGAAGCAGCATTCCAAAAGATGTGAATGATAATCTGGAAGCAGCTCGTCCATAGCAAAGAAACCATCAGGGTGAAAAAGGTAAATGCTGTCAAGCTGCAGTGAACTAGGAAGAAGAACCACAAAGTACATCAGCAAGGTCTGTACACTGGAAATATGAGTTCAGCCTTATGCCAAAAGGGCAAAGGTCTCTAGATGCAGGAAACTAACCCCAGTGCTGAACCAAAACAGCAGGAAAACAACTGTAAAATGAACATAAGCATAAATCTGTGTTGACTGAGGACAATGTGTAAAAGACTAAAATGAATTATTAGTAAGTTTATGTTGCAGATATAAAATCAAACAAATGCATGCCTCCCACGAATACTCAAAACCCATGTTTTAGTAACTTAGTTACTAAACTACTTACTGCTGTATTTTCCATTGTCATTGCACTTTAGACTGAATTAGAATCATAAAACCTTACTAATTAATGTTCATATTTTTTCTCTTAGATCTCATATCTTTCTTCTACTTTACCTGAAGTGCACTACCGCTACTTAGGAAAAGAACATTAAAACTCTCTGTAAGAACAGGTTAATAAGGGAAGAGGATACATAAGGCTTATCATACAAACAGATATGATGTTCCTTTCATGTATTGATTACTTTAAAACAAGAATAAAAAAAATACCTAAATTACTAAGAAAAAAATCTCCCCCTTTTCTCTCAGCATCTCTGTCATCAGAAATTTGACAGCAGTGCACATCCAAAGCTTTTATCAAGTGAAGCCACTCATCTTTACATTGTTACATGTTTTATTGTAAAATACTAGACATTTACGTATTTACTGTGTATGTATTTCTTTTAAAATGTGTAAGTCCTATGTAAATGGATATAAATATGATTTTTTAAAAATAAAATCTGTGGTACATGGGGTCTTAGTGCAAACATTTGACAATACAGTGTCAATAATACTGTTTGTATCTTTCCATTCCACCATTTTTACAGTTTTTGGATTGTCACAGTCGAATGAATTTGTTTAGCAGAGTTAGAAGCTTCAACATGTTCCTACAGAGAAAAATCTGTCAATATTTAAAGCTGAACACCTGCCTCTGATGATGTACAATAGAATGACATAACCTGGAACTGAAGCCAAAATGGACCTCTAAAGACAAAATGGAAATGTTAGATACCTACAGAGAAATACCATGATGGCTCATCTCTTAAAAACAAATAAACCCAGAAGAACCGTTTATAAAAATATAAAAAGCAATTTAATAAAACATGATTTGTACAAAAAACTCAAAAACTTTCTTCTATGTTACCTGCGGCCCAAGAGACATCTTTTTGTTCCAGGATCTTCAAACACCAGCCGGGATTGGAAAAGTCACTCTAATATTTGCATACAATCAGATTCTTGTTTCCAGATATATTCAGCAAAGAAAAAGAAATAAAAGAGAAGCCAACCCCCACCATTTCTTCATTCTAATAGGGCATTAGACAGGCTCCTGTCTAACATTATGCTTTTAGCCAAGATGGCCTTGCTGAGACTTCACAGAAGTCAGTTTTGTCAGAGGAAATAACTGAAAGACAGAGTGATTAATATATATATAGTGTATAAAAGTTTAGAAGACCAACTATTACCTGCTGTGGCTTTATTTAGTGGTGTTATTGTTGTTTATTCTTTGTTTAAATGGGAAGTTTCAAAGTAAGACCTACTTAAATAGTCATTTACCTATTTGCTATTTTTATGCTGCTTGATCTTAGCTCAAGACCTGTCTTTTAGTTATTTCTTTTAGCAGTTTGATCTGCAATGTTTGCACGTACATAAACATTTGTTTTGTCTATTTTTATCTGGCAAACTTTGGTCAATCAGACGGTGAAAGATTTTTCTCCCCTGATGTCAATAAAAAAAATAATTCAGTGCTATTTGTCTATTGCTATAAGTCTATTAAGTTTGGTACATAATAGCATTGAGTTTGGAAACCAGAAGCTTTTCACAGCTAAGCATAAGCACATTTTGGCACTAAGAGGAATGAGTTACGATGGCGTTACTGGTGAGAATCTGCCACGAGAGGGAGCACAGATCTTGCTGATGGGTGCAAAGTGCTGGCAGGGTTTTAGAAAACGACTGTATATAGTCGGGGCTCTTGTACACACAGTTCCTTGGACTTGACCTCTCCTCCCTCAGCCTCCTTCAGGATTATTTTAGTGTAGAATGTCACAAAGTAAAGCAATGCAAACACTGCCATTGCCACTGTCGGTGTCAGTGGCAGCAGTATCACGTGAATACCCATTCCCTCAAAAATACCAGCAATTCTGTTTTGCAGAACTCCTTTTTCAGCCCACACTAAAACTTAGGGGGCAAAGGGGAAGGAAGTGTGTTGGGGAAAAGAATGTGCCAGATTTTATGACCAGTGTGGAAGTTGTCTTGCCCCAGGAGTACAGCACCCACATATTACATATTTCACAGTGGAAGGAAACAGACCAGAAGAATTTAAAATAGTATTATTGTGACTTCAGTTTTGATTTAACGATAACATGTCAAGTCTCCAAATTCATCCCTGTCTCCCTCATACAAGCTAAAGCTCTACCCTCTTCAGCTAGAAAATGCGGTTATGCTAAATATTGCCTACTTGTCTCCAACCCTTTCAGTACACTGAGAATAACTACTAACTACATCTCCTTCTTCCAGCCAAAATTCAGTAAGTCACTGATCATTCAAATCTACCTGCTTGCTGCTTCTCTTTAAAAAAAAAACCAAGAAAATTACTGCTGTCCTACAGCTTGTTAAATGGGCTTGTTCTTCTCAGTGGTACACCCAGGTTGCTGGGCAGCAGCAGAGCCATGCGCAAGTGTAACTATCTCCCTTTCTTAAGCTTGACTAAGACAAAGCATTCTGCAATTGCAGTTCCTCAGCAAAAGGCTCTGGAAAACAAAATTAATGACCATGAAATAATAATTTCCCCATACTGTATTGCTGCAATAAGGTGTCTTTCTTTGTCCAGGTTTTCTGCATGTTGATTCATAAGACATTTGGCATTTCTGTAATTCTCCACATTACCAGCGTGGTAGTATAGTGAGCACACTTGAACGCTCTTTTTTTAAATACAAGTTTTGATCTGAAATGACTCCTACCAAAATAAAGAGAAAGGAAAAAAAACCCACAAAATTTTTTGTTAAAAAAAGAATATTAAAAAAAAACCAAAACAATACAGGCTTCATCAGAAAAAAAGAAGTTATAGCAAATATTTTTGTCATAGAGATGCCTTAAGAATGTTACCTATTGAAGCTCCTCAGAAACAGTTCAGAAGAAAGATAATTGTTTCTTGCTAACATTAATGTAAGCATATAGCTCTTCAGAAAGGTAAGTGCATGCCTAAATATCTATAAATCTTTCAGGGGCTTTGTGAGGTATTTTTCATCTCCTTAAAAGAAGACACCCAAACTGGAAAGCAGTTTACTTTTCCTTACAAATGGAGAAGGAGCATGAGCTATCATTGGGAAAACTATGCAAGATCTAGGAAATTAATTTTCTTTAACGCGCATTGCAGGATCTCTTCTGGAGAGTTTTTGCTCTCACTAGTTAGTTCCCCTCCCCAGGTCTTGCAATTACATGATGCGTGCAGACAATGTATAGCAAACATATACATCTCACTTTCAATTGTAAAAGTAACGGCTACACACCTTGTGAATTTGCCACAGTTTCTCTGTGATAAGACCCTTGTATTGTCTCACTGATTTGAAAGAAGAAAAACACACCACTGACAACTCCCAAGAATTCTGTCTTGCTCTGTAACTGTTCAGCACAGGTTGCTAAGTTGTAGCATTGTGAAAAGGAGAAAGTCTCTGCAAATCAATCCATTACTTGACACGGGCTGCCTGTAAAAGCATTTTTACCTGAATAATTCACCCAGAAGAAAATAATATCTTAAACTAACTGCCACTTCTATAAGAAGTACTTCATGAAAACTATAAGGACATCTCTGAAGAGCAAAATTATTCCCACTTTTAAATCTCCAACCTGTAGGTTTAGCATATCTGCCATAAAGCATCATTAGCCTTTACTCAGTCTTTGCATGTTTTATTCCCTGTTCAGATTGTAGTTTTCAACTGAAGTGAACAGCTGAGAGAGAGGGGGCTACCTCATGCAATGATTTGGCAAGAAACAAGGACAGTGCAGGCTCAAACTGGGCTGTTTTAGCATGACTTTATGACCTGGTTCAGTATGACTGGCCCAGCTGTCTGCAGTCCCTAGTGCAAAAACACAGACATTTTATTTAGTTCTTATGTAACTGGTAGAGCTCACTAAATCCACAAAAGTGTCACAGGCACAAGGTTCCACCAAGGTATGGCTCATGCTAAGTGGAACCTATCACCTTTTAGCTCCTACATCAATCTGTTGGTGTATTTCATCACTTTACAGGGATCTATCCACCACTACGTAACTGTATTTCTGGAGTACAGTCCTTTGTGGACCTCTCTTATACCACAACATCATCTGAATTTGTATGTAACTTACTGTTTCTTTCTCTGATAAGCACTGCTGAGTTTGAGCAACTTATCTGCTTTTATACTTTCCTGGGGGCATCAATTTTTAAATGGACTTTTTCACTATTACTCAAATAAATACCTGCAGTTTGATTAGAAATGTATGTAAAAAGTGTATCCTCCATCCCCTGGCTTGTTGAGAGCCCTGTAACGAGTCTAAAATGGCCTATAAAGTCCAGAATGGCCTGCTTAGTATCTATATTTGCTAAATTACTTGGTTATATATATCTCAGCCTTAAATGTTTAATTATGGCAGCAAAAGCACATTCTGGTTGTCCTTATCATAACGTATACAAACCACAAAAAGGAAAAAAAATTACCAGAAAATGCGAAGGGTAAATGACTGCCTTTATTTAATATACATGGGATTTTCTGAATATTACTGTGGACAAATCAAGATTTTCACAGATTTGAAAGCCAGAAATTATTCATCATTTTACAAAAAAGACTTCAGAAAATTATTGAGTAAAAAAACCCCAGAAATCTAATTTATAGCAGAAAAACTTAGGCAAAAAAAAATGGAATCAAGAGAACTACTCTTAAAATTTTTAATTTTAGAAAAACCGTTATAATTTACAAGTAAGAAAAATTTATGTCTGCAGCAATTTTCACAGTCAAATTCCTTTTTTGCTGTCCTCTGTTCATGATTTACCTTTTGTAAGCTGCTTTAGCCAAACAAAAGTTACTGGTCACATTATAAAATAACAGAATTAAATGTAAGGTTACATGACACTATATTAAAATGGATAATCCAATGACTCTTTCCCTATATGACCTCAGCAATGTATGAATTCTATTTGCAATTCTTAGCCATCTTAATAACCAGCATATACTGACAGCATGCAGAGATTTTACCATATATCAGTGGCTGTGGCAAGATGGTAAACACACTAATGTTTCTGCAGTAAAAACATTTAGTCCCAAATTATTACTTGTTTTTAAAATGTGGTATTCTTAACAAAAAAAAAAAAAAAAAAAAAAAAAAAAAAAAACCTAAGCTTTTTTGTATACCTGAATAACTGAAATGCTTATTATTACGTATTACCCCATTTAATTTTTCTTTAGCAATTCTTCAATGTGTTTAAACACACTAGCATCTTCAATGGTTGGTGTTATCTGAAAAGGAAGAATATAGTAGCACGTGATAGTAGATAAGAATTTCATTCAGAGATTCTCCTAAATTTATACTTCAAAAAGCAATCAAGAAAAAAAGTATCTGTAAAGCTCTGAAACATGAAAATCTTTTGCATAATCTGCAATAGAAATAAAACATGAAGTACTACCTGAAGTCACGGACCAGTTGCAGAACAGTCAATAAAATCAAAACCACCATGTTCTGCCTTAAGATACGCATGTGTGCCTAATTCATAGAAGCAAACATCTCTAACTTACTTTGTATGGTTTTCCACTGATGAGCGCAGAAAGAGCAGAACGTGGAATCTTGCCAGAGCGTGTTTTTGGTAGCTGAGGCACAAATATCCCCTTCTGGAAAGCAGCTACTGGACCAATGTTGGTCCGAACTCGCTCAACAATCTCTTTCAAAATCTCATTTTCTTGTGTCCTTATACCTAGCGAAGATGGTAAAATCCTTTATCTTTTCTGAGACTTTTGCAAGCGTTAGTGATATCAGTTATCAGTGAGTTCTCACCTTGTCTCAGTACACACAGTGCAAATGGAACATGTCCTTTTAAAGGATCCTCCTGGCCCACAACAGCACAGTCTGCCACAGCAGGATGGAAGAGAATACACTGAGGGATGGAAAGAAAACTAAACTGAACTAATAATACTGAACTAATAACATTTTAGTGAAAAATATGGTATGGTATGGTATGGTATGGTATGGTATGGTATGGTATGGTATGGTATGGTATGGTATGGTATGGTATGGTATGGTATGGTATGGTATGGTATGGTATGGTATGGTATGGTATGGTATGGTATGGTATGGTATGGTATGGTATGGTATGGTATGGTATGGTATGGTATGGTATGGTATGGTATGGTATGGTATGGTATGGTATGGTATGGTATGGTATGGTATGAAAAAAAACCATAGACATTTTCCTACATTTTGACAGCAAAAGGCCAGTACACCTCAGGATTCCAATTACATGTGTTGAAGATGCACATGTATATATTTTCATATATACTCATACATACTTTTCAAACAAACAGAAGAAATAAAAACTTTAGCAGCAAAAAACAGAAATATTGAACAAACCACAGCTAATTTCCTTACAGCTCTGTGAGAGTATCATGTCTTTGGTTTTGTTAGTGAGAACAAATAACATGTCCAACATTATGAGTAACATGGGACTCAAATGCAGGGAGGCAGTAAGGACCAAAACCACAGAAGCACTCCTACCACAGACTTAAAAAGTTGTATTGGTTCATTTTCTCTGATTCTTATTTTTTCCTTTGTTGCTGTAAAAGCATAGTTTCAACCAAGGCCAAAGACATGCCCAGCCTCAGCTTGCAGCCAGCCTAGCTCAGCTTACTCTCTTGGAAACATTAGGTCTCAGCTTCCTGAGACAAAGAAGGAATTAAACCAGAGCTTCCCTCCTTCCTACTACATATTTACACGACATTACATTGATAAAATATATCAAATTCTTTTTCAGGTAAAAAAAGTAAGCGTCCAATTAGCCAGCTGAGGAACTCACTTCCAGGGAAACAGTCACCAAGATGTATGCCACCAGATCCAGGACAAAGCTGGCCTTAAGATGCCAGCTGAATCCTCTTCCAATGCTCTTTTCAATGCACATTGGGGCATTTTGCTGTCAGCAGTTCTTTCAGCACTTTTCAGTCCTCTGGACTTGACCACAAGGTGGACCTAACCTGACCTGACACAGAAGCCACACAGTGTGACTGGGCTTGTTAATTTATCTGTGCATACAAGGGCTATGTGCTTGCTAATAACCAAACTTCACACACTGTGTTCCCAAAATCAAAGGCAGTGGGATGACTAAGTTGTAGGAATAAAGACACTTTTTAGTTGTTTTTATTAAGTTGTCTACTCATACCATGGTGTGAGAGTGAGAAAGACAGGAAAAATACAGAGAAGACAGGAAAAAATCCCTGAAAGAATGGAAAGCTGAATCACAAAATGGAGGCTCTCGTATGACCTTTTTTATGAAACTGACGGGGGAAGGAACAATTCAAAGGGTCTATGATAACCCATCTTCAAAACAGATTTCACCATCCTTAGGCTTTATAGTCAAAACAGGAAGGAGAAACTGACTCCACTTTTCATGAACAGTACAACACACACCAAGTAGTTTTCAGCAATATAAATCTGCTCAGTGTATTTCTAGCACATTTTGTCAGAAGCTATACTCATTTTACAAACTATGACCCCAGAAATGTCCCATGCCATTAAAAATGGACAACACTGACCTAACAGTAGATGCATGCTCTGTCAATGTACAGAAACATGACCATTTATGCACAGCTTTTGAAACTGGATTACTTTTCACAGGAATTAGATAGGATGTGCAAAACCTAAATATAGAAGAGTGCACTGGGCTTATACCAGAATTAGAAGGGCAGAAGAGCCTGCTCCAAAAAGCTGAATATACACAAAAGCATTTGAATTCAGGTGCAGCCTAGTTTGTCCAAAAGTCATTGTATCCACACTGACAAATCATATAGGAATTAATCTTATGCTGGTCCAAATCCCTACAGGGTTTCAATACATCATATACACTTAATGCACTTTGGTCACTTACAGGCCAGAGCCTCAGTAATACATTGCATTTCCTGCCATAAATATACTTTTTTTCCTGCTCTAACTTTTTGACCATGGCCACAGAAACCTGATAGGCATATAT
>VXBU01019643.1:19100-34333 GCA_013400315.1 Bombycilla garrulus | reverse complement strand
TATGAGTCATAGATAACCCCCTTCCGGGACACATTTGTGTTTAACTGGCCATCAAGGACCCACCACATGACTCAGAGAATGACATCATCCCATTATGAGATTCTCCGCTCAGGGGGAGGAGCCAAGCATTCCCACCTGGATATAATGTGGGAATTGGGACAGATCAAGCAGCCCTCACCCACTGGTTTCCAGAGGACAAGAGCTACCAGACCTGTCTACAGGATCACTACTTCAGCAGGACCACCTTTTCTGGACTGCTGCCACCACCCTAACTAGCAGGGTGTCAGGTTGTATTCTGACTCCGTCAGTGTTTTTGTTTCTTTTGTATTACTTGCATGTATTTTACTTTTTCCTATTAAATTGTATTTCTGACTTGGAGTCTCACTGGTTTTGCTTTCAAACCAGCACAGCAGCCCTTGCCATGTTCAGCTCCAGCTTCACCTTGACATTTCTTACCTTATACATACACAAGTGGACTGTATCCCTATACTCTTCTCAGTATACCTGTCCCTACTTCCACTGCCTTTGCCTTCACTCCGCTAGCTTTAGTTCGACAGGTGGGTATATCCATGTCCTTCTTGTGCAAGACAGCTCACCACTGAACACTGCACCCAGATGTGACTCATTTGAGTTGAGTACTGGGAAAGGACTGCCTGTTTTGATCTGCTTGCGTGATCTTCCTAATGTGTCAGGGTTGTGTTATTCCTCTTTGCTGCTCAGGTATATTGATGACTCAGGTTAGTTTACTGTTCCCCAAGAACGAAAGGTCTTTCTCTGTACAGCAGTGCATGAGCTTACAGGCCACCAGAATGGGTTTATTTCTTCTCAGCTGCAAGGTGCGTCCCTTTATTTTGTTGAGATTAGTGAGATTGCTCTCTACCTGTGTCCCAGCCTTTCCAGATTTCTATGAGAGGCAATGCATGCATCTGGTATATCATCTGGTCCTTCCAGTTTTGTTCATTCCATAAAAGATTGTCATCTCTTTCTAATAAAATCAGTGACTTCATCTCAGTGATTGTTGTGCTCTTCTTACAAAAGCTTCTGGTACTGCATATTTCAGCTTCTACCTAAACACGTGAGCTTGTGTTTTCACTTATGGCTATTATGGTCTCATCTGTCTCATTACACAAAGGCATTAAATGTCTTCTGGTAGTTTACACTGACAGAAAGACAGCTGTTATGACACCAACTCTGATGAAATCGAATCCAGCTCACTCCAAATCACAATCCACTATTTTACTGCAGCATTTTAAAATTCACTTGTATCTTCTGCACAAGTTTGTCAAGAATGACACTAAAAAATCTTGGTTTTAAATTTGCTTGCATTGAAATTAACAGCCACCTTACCATTAATTCCATTGGAACAACTAAACCAATGGTAAGGGCTTAGGAAAAATTCTGCCATACGTGACTTTTAAATATTCATAACTGAGATAAGTAGAAAGCTATTTTCTCTTCAAGACTGTATTAGCGGGGGTTTCTGTTTCCTGAAAAAACATTCCAGAATTTCACCATTCTAGGATTTCTGAGAATATGACCTTTTTACTTTTGCTTTTTAAAAAGTATTTAAGAGCAGAAAAAAAACTTTTCTTTTTTTTTTTTTTTTTTTAAAGAACAAGCAGAAAGTCTCAGATCAGAAGTTTTAGATAAAATATGATATGGAATTTAAGCATGAAAGTGCAATTTATTCTTCAATACAGCATACAAGATTGTACAAGTCAGGAACACATTCAAGATACAGTTGCTATTTCCTTCTCCATCCCAGATTTTTAGAGAAAATCTTATCATCTATCATGTCTTAAGAATACCATTGTCCATACCAATTCAACATACAGCCTTTAAAATAAAAAATTTTGTAATATAGTCCAAATAAATAAAATGCAAAAATTTAAATAAACTACAAGCAGTGTTCAATTTTTTATGTTTTATTCCATGTTACTTTTACACTTCAGGCAAGAACTACAAATTAATTTTTTAAAACTTTTTGCTTAAAAACATTTATTATAAGAATATATTTACTTTCAACATATGAACATTAGAGTAATTTTTCAGTATCAGAACACCTCAGCTTATATTTTGGCAATATGATCTGATGTTGACAAGAAACCCAAGTATGATTTTCAGTCCAGTTATTTTCCTACATCTTGGGAGTCTAATTTATTTTCCTTGAGAAATAGGAGGAACAGCAAACACACATTTTATTCAACAGGTAATTCACAAGCATTTAAAAACACCCACCAAAAACATACTTAATGAATTACGAATATAATGTAGTTTTTCTATATAGAGTATAAAATAAATACTCTGGGGATGGAGACAGATACTTTACATTCTCAGCCTTGAATTTCTATATTTTTTAACACTTGGTTAGGAGAAAAACAATAGAGAATGTATTCCATTAAGTTTATCCTTTCTAGCTGTTATTTCATTGCATTGAGTTGTGACAGTTTTACCTATCTTTGAAAGTCATTACACGTTAATTAGTGTTCAAACAGAGAATACTGACAGTAACTACATTCTTCTTTTCCAGCATTTACCATATCCTTTCAAGTAAAGATCAGCCTTTGCTGATTGCCTCTTACTATTCTGAGCAACATGCATTTATCTAGAAGCTGAGGTAAAATACTCTTTACTAATAAAATAAGAAATTTCTGACAGTGAGAAGACTTTGTTGTATATGCTGTGGTTTATGATCAGTGCCTGGAGTTACTGGAATCCAAAAAAGCAGAGAGCTCTCAGAACACTGGGCCTGTGGGCCAAAACTTAAACACAGGGTTTGATCTAAGGCCGCGGGAGAAGCTTCCAAGCCTAGATGCTAGAAGCAAGAATGGGGACTTGTAGTCAAAACAGAGACATGTTAAGCTAGACAGAGGAAAGTTCAGAGTTTAGAGGTTAAGATATAGAGAGAATAGAAGTAGCTACAAAGGTGACAAGAAGTCTGTAGAATGATTTTGTGGCAGAACAAAGTCACACTGCTGCTAGATGAAAATTCTTATTAATGGTGTAATTATGTAAACATCCAAGTTGTCAATACCTTATTTGTTAATAAGTCTTCAAAAGACTTATTATAAGCTAGAAGCCCTCAACTTCTAGCCATGCTTCCAACACCTTTAAAAGACCTCACACTATTTGTTCTATGTACAAGATAAAATAAACCGCACTTTTAAGCATCTAGAAGTCCCATCTCCTGCCTCATCAGAAGAATTTTCCTACAGAACGGTGAAGGTGGGCCAAGAAATCTGCAGCTGGAATGGTGAAGGTGGGCCAAGAAGCCCACATGGAGTTATTATTTACTTATATGTTTCTTAACACCTAGGCAAAATAAAAACCCATTTTGATTATTATAGCCATTAGTTCAAACTGGTGCTGTTTATAGAAAGTATTGTCAGATTTTCCCATGTATTAAAGGGACAGAAAACAGCACTCCACCCTTAGTGATTTTTAAAGCAATGTTTCTCTTTAGATTTCAAGTTTTGAAGAGAAAATCACTATATCAATCTCATTTTTAGACGATATTGCAGAATTATTCAATATTTTTGCTTTCTTCATGCTTTGCCTTTGCTTATTTCAGTGTTTCAGTCTTGCTGCCACTTGAAAGTGTGCGATTGACTGATATAAGGCATGAAAGAATGGGACAAACAAAGCCGTCAAGTGCTTTTATATCAGCATCTTTTCCAGATGACATGCTAAAAAAGGTTCCACATCAGTAGTGTCTTGAAGAGAATATATAATCTATATTTACATTTTTACTTGCATTTTAAGAAGTTCTGCATTTTGTAGAAGTAAGATCTTGTTTTAAGTTGTTTTATTTCCTTTCAATTTCACTACTTTCAATGCCTCCTTCTTCTTTTTTTCACACTCCTGAAATTAGAAAGATGAACAATATATATTTGTTATGTTTGGTTGATCAAGACACAAAATTTGGATATATAGGGAGTGATAATTTAGCTGCCTTTATGTATAATAGAAAATAGCGATTTCTTTCTTCGGAATTCAATAAACACCTCAGACTCTTTTAAATGCAGAGTCAGTTTTTTCTCTTTTATATTTCTATGTTATGTTGATTGTTGTTTAAACTAAAGCTTTTGCAAAACAACAAAAATCTCTATTTTAACTCTAGGTATAAAGAAAATATATTTGAATAAAAAAATTAGCACATTGCATGAATTTGCTTTCATATTGTTTATGAGGAAGTAACCACAAAGTGGATATATTTTAGTTACCAGCAGATTAAAGCACAGCCTGTGCCAAAAATTAGTGTGGCAGAGGACTGCATTGTAGATTGTACTGTATGAACAGTAAGTACCACCACTACCAGAGATGCTCAAAGGGTGATACAGAATGGAAAGATTCACCTTGGATTCAAACCAGAAGGTAGATAAACAGTTAATAGCAGACATTTTTTGGCTTTACTGCAGAGTGACACGCACATGCCACACAAAGTACCCAGCACAGCTCATAAATGAGTGGTAGGCTTTCTACTTTCATGTAGATTTTATTGCATTCAAAAATTTTTAAGTCTTTGGCTGTCAGATGGCAGGCCACTCAAAAAAGTTATTCAGGACTACTTAATTATGTCATGTTACCTTCCCTTTTCACATACTACAAAATCTTGCCTTGTGAATTGCATATGAAATGATGAGCTCTATATACACTGTTCACTTGCTTTTAAACTTGTGTTCCTTCATACTAAGGATTAGGCTTCAACAGCTAGCTGAGTCAATCTAAAGTGTCTGCAGAGGGAGGTTTTCTTATGCTGTTTGTGGCTTCGTAATTTGAGTGTTTTCTCTGTCTTTGCTACTGTGTTAGCCAACATAGCTCACTAACATCACAATACTGTGTCAGAAAAGACAAAACTATATTTCTTCTTTATTGTGCTGAACAGACTCGATTGTATATATGCAAATACTTGAACAAGCAAGAGACAGCTGTGAATAGAGAAAATTATTAAAAGGGAAAATTAATACCTACCTCTTAACTGTTGTCTTGGTTTGAAAGACAGGTGTCTACTAGGGAAGATAGGAGCCTCCCTTGGACTGAAGAATGCAAAGCCCCATCCTCTGAATTATTATAATTTTGAAATTAAGAAGCTCTCAGCAAAGGTATTTGGATAGGAATAACAGTTCTTTACTAGTATGTGTAACAAGGTAAATAAAACAATAACTATGCTATTAACAACCAACAGAACCAGGGACCCCTGACAGCCTTCTCGGCTGCAGGCCCGTTCTCCCTTGGTCCAGTTACCATCACAGCCAACAGGAATGAGCAAAAATCCCGGGGTGGTGGACGAGATGTATCAGAAGTTCTGCTGCGGTAGCTGGAATGGGACAGCTGGAATGGACCAAAACCTATTTTGAAAGTTTNAGAAAACATACACAGATACTCTGAAAGGTGTGTTAAGCCAGTGAATAGAGAGACAGACCAAATAGAAAACCAAGCATGGAAATATCAAAGGGTAATATGATACTAGAAGAAGAGTGGTCAACTATGCTAAAGATGAAGTACTCTCTAACCTGTAAGCAGAAGCAAAAAACCTGGTACCAGATACTTTGGTGCACTGCAATGGGCCAAAGTGAAACTACAATATCCAGAATGAGATGAATGAAAAATAACTGAAATACCCTGTAATCCATTAATATGCTCTGTGCATATGTATGTACAACATATTCTACTTGTACAGTTTCTGGAACCTGAATTTTTAAACAATTCATCTCTGTAGGTGTCTTGCTGTCTTGTGGACGTAAATCAAAGCTAAGTCCCTTATTAGCTTCATGGAACTTTCCAAGGTTTTTACCATATCTGAATTTTATGAAGTGCCTGTAGATGGAGTATACTGATATATGTGCCAGAAATAAATTAATTAAACTAAAAGAATCTCAAAGACATTGATACAGCATTCAGTTGTCTGAGGTTGTTTTCGGTTTTTTTTCTGTATTGGTTTTGTTTTGGTTTAGTTTTTGTTTGTTTGTTGGTTTGGGGTTTTGTTTGTTTGTTGGTTTAGATTTTTGTTTGTTTTTTGCTTTATACCCATTCATATGCTTATATGAACAAAAGAAATGGATAAAGAGCTCCAACATTGAAACTAGTTTAACCAATCTCATTGCATAGCTCCATAAAATCTGGCAAGATTCCGTCAGAAAAGGCCTGAACACCTGTGCCACATCGGCACAGAGAGGCTGCTATGGACCATATGCTGGGAAAATGATCCAGGAAGGATTACCAGTCATTGGATAGGCAGCATGAGAAGCTATGCAATAAGAATGTCAACTACAGTCTCACAACCCAGATTTATCAGCATTTGAGCTATCTGCTGAAATAATCTGGTATATACAGATTAGTAAGGAAGAAAGGCCTATCAAACCAAATGCTATCTGAATACATAATTCATAGACATTAATTGTGAAATATCAGTACAGTCAAAGTAATTTATAAATAATGACTTTTAAACTAAAATCCACTACACATGAGCTAACTAACAAATAATCTCCTTACAAATTATGTAAACAATAAAATATTGACATTATTACTCAGGGAAGATGGAAGGGGTGAAGATGAGGCTGTAAGAAAAAAGATAAACAATTCTGATGCAAAAACTACAAGCCCATATGCAATCTTTCAAAATGTAAGCAGTCAGTTTTTTGCAAATGTTGCCAGAAATAAACTTGAGAGGAAATGGAGAAATGATGAACCTTTCAAGAGCAAATAATGACATTCACAGTAGTATCTTTTGACACTCTTCTATTATTAACCCACATTGTGTACCTTTATCTTAAACATTGCATTGGAAAAAAATAGTGTTTTGTTTATTTTTCAAATATTGTACTGTTCCCTTCGTTTCAACCTTTCTTTCTCATTTCTATCACTGCCTGGTAAAAACAAAAAAGAAACAAAAACTAAAACAAAACTAACAAACAACAAAAAATATATCAGTAGCTCCTGAGACAGGAAAATTAACCTTGCCTGTTGTACAAATGAATGATTTGCTTGAGCAGTCCTACAGTTGTTCCTAGGCACGATAATTTCAGAAGAAATGTGAAGTTTTGTTATCAGGAATATCTGTTTCTGAAGCCTAACCTAGAAAAAAGCCTTCTCCTGGCAGTCACATAAGTTATGACACCTGGATCCAGAAAAAGCAGTTGAATGACCAACTGCCACAGGAAGTTTAAGGAGAATTACATTTTTAAATCAGTCAGGTTTTAGAAACTTCAGTATTCATTGAGTTTAGTGACTATTGAATGACACAGCTCTTTCCTTCAGAAACATTAATGAGGAAATGTCTCTTCATTTGATACAGAAATATTAATTTAATCTTCTGCCAATGTGTGGATGATTATGGAGGGAACGGAAACGTATTTGCTTTGATTATGATCATGCCAAAGGGAAAGTGTCTAAATCCCACTCACCTCATTTTATTAAGTAGCAGAAGGGAACTCATAAATCACTATTCATTTTGAATCACATAAAATAATCACATCTAATTGGGACCTTATTATTTCATTATTCATCTTGTTTTGTTGGGAGCAGTCCAAAATGTTAAGTCATATTATATAGTCTATCACAGAACACTCTGCTATGTGCTGGCACATATATTGGTTTCAAGTATTTCCTTCTTGGTTTTTATTTGCATATTACAGACTGTTATTTAAAAATAAATCACTTAAAAAACACCTCTGCTGTGGACAATAGTATATTCCATGTGTGCAGTCAACATAAATGCCTTTTTCTTTGGACTTTAAGATTGTTTGACATTGTATGAGTTTCCATTAAATTATTATTAACAGTTTGGAATCCTGGACTGATAATACTTATTTTTGTGAATCCTTTTATCCCTAAAATTTTGTCGTCAATTTTGTAGCCGTTACTGTTAGCATTTGAAATAAATGATTGCACTTGCTTCTTTATGAAAAGTTATATTGTCCTCCTCATTTGTCTGTGGTTTGGAGTGAGATGTAAGGGTTTGTTTTAAAACTCTTGAATCCTGCCATGGATTCTGAAATCCTTCATGTGTATTATAATTAGATAGTCTATTTCTGAGAGGCACCATTCAGACCCTTTGAAAAACCTGACCTATGTGCTGTAACTCTAATGACCCTTTTGAAGTCTGTTCTTCAAGATCACTGAGATCTAGTTTCTTAAGGCAAATGTTTTCTTATAGTCACTGGTTACAAATTATTTTCTCACACCATATTTTCTTGAGCAGCACAAATGAAAAATAAATTAGACAGAAGATACAACAAAAGTGCTCAATAACATTCAGCTAAAAAGGACAATAAGCACCATTTCAGCTTTCATAATGGAAACTGAAAATAATCCCTATTAAATACACTCAATAAGAATGCTGAAAGTAGTTTCAGAATTGATATAAAATTGGCAGAACTTCAACAAAACCAGTGGAATTTTGCTGAATTACATCATCTAAAAATTTGCTTTCCTGGCTCGGGTGAATAAAAAGTATTTTAAACTTAAAATAATAATGGATGGGTTTTCTTAGAAAGGACAATAGCTTTTATATAAAAATCTTCTATCATTTTTTCCTAATACATATCAGCTGAATCAATCATGTGAAATATTCTAACTTGTAAAAAGTTAAATAAGATACTGAGGCAAAAATAAGATAGCTATTTGTAGAGCAAAATGTAGTTGTCCATTGAAAACCGAATGGATGGATTTCTCTACCTGAAACTTCCTTGGTTAATATAATAAATGTTGCAAAAAGAAAAGAAAGAAACTACAGAACTAATGTCATGCAGAGGACAAAAGCCATCAGATCAATTAATAAAAACACCATGAAAAATTAAATTCTCAGATGAGGTATAAACTTCTTAGTGCTGACAAAATTTGCTACTGTATCTAGCAACTAGATGCTGTATTAAGTCATCAAATGCATCCAATAATATTTAAAGCAAAGTTGGCAAAGTTGCTTTTAAATAAATTATCACGATGAAACCATTATATATGCTTCAAATTCATCTGCAGGAAATGTCATATGGAAAAAGATCACATACCATACTGAAATGTTTTATCAAATATGTCTGTAGGCACATTTGATTGTTAAAATAATTGCCTGATCTTCCATGGTAACATGAATAATAAGCTGTATCTAAATTTTTACAAAAAAATTTATATGCTTCTAGAAGAACTCTGTAGCTGTCCTTGACTTTTAGTAGTCAAAAAGCTAGTACAAAACCAGAAACTTATGCATACATTTCTGTTGGAATAATGTTCCTGTGTCCTTATCAGCCTTTGCATACTGCTTTAAAATATTTCTGATATTTCTCACATGTGCAATGCAGCAGTATTTTCAGGGGCATACTTACTGTGTCAGACTTTTCTGAGGCCACAGGAGCTTCAAGATGTTCTAGTACTGACATTTTGAGCTGTACTAGTTCCAATATGGATTTTTGCTTGCTCCACCATCCTTTCAGTGTGTACTTGCTATGATGTGCACATAACCATGGTCACAGATGCTTTGAAGCACACCTCTTTCCATGTGGATGTACATCCTACTTCAGACTGGAATTCCAGCCTGCCCTGTACAGCAGCACACAAAAAGCAGTAAAGCCCTTTTCATCTGCCAATCCAGCCAACAACTGGTCAAAATTATCCCAGTCAGAGCAGAGGAGAGCAGAGCAGAGCAGACAAGGACTACAGCAATCAGCAAAAGCAAAAAGTATCGGGGCTTCAATATACAGTCGAACAAGCAAGTAAGTTCCATGGCAAGTACAAGAACCTTTCAATTATTAGCTAAATAGTTATAAATTTGGACATGCACACTCCAATCAAATCTGTTAGCTTTAACCCTTGAGCCCTGTTGGATTCCTAAAATAGACTGTTGTGGTTTAAGCCCCATTGAGAGCTAAGCACCATTCTCACTTACTACCCCCTAGCAGATGGGATAGAGAACTGAAAGGGTAAACGTGAGAAAACTGATGGGTTGAGGTAAAATAGATTGACAGGTAAAGTAAAAGCTGCACAGCAAAGTAAGGAATTCTTTCACCACTCCTCATGGGCAAGCAGGTAGGTGTTCAGGCATCAGAACGCAGGAATCCAGTGTGCATTAATGGTGACTTGGGAAGACAAATGCCATCACTCCAAATGTGCCCCTCTCTCTTCTTCTTCCCTGGCTTTATTTACTGAGGTTGATGCCATATGGCATGGAATAATAGCCTCTGGGTCAGTCTGGTCAGCTGTCCTGGGTCTGTCCCCTTCCAATCTCCTGGGCACCACCAGCCTCTTCCTTGCAGGGCAGCATGAAAAACAGCCTTGATGCTGTGTATTAATTGTTCCACTGTAACTAAAAAAATTACTTTGTTATCAACTCTATTTTCATCAAAAATCCAAAACAGAAAACCATGTGAGCTACTATGACGAAAATTCTCCATATCCCACCCAAAACCAGTAAAAGAAAGAAAGAAACGTAGTGATAGGCAAGGTACCATTTTCCATGTAGACCAATTAAATAGAACTTTTATTAAATGATCTTTCCAAATTTTGTTACCCTTCATTCATAATTTTCTTTCTGATGCTCTGTTTATTTTCATTTTACAGCTGCTGTTCAACCTACTGCCCTTCCGCCTCTCATTCATGCTCTGTAACCTTGTCTTCTTTTTCTTTACAATTTCTTCTATGGTCAAAGTGCTGCTGAGAAAACTTCATGGGCAATCTCATAGACCACTGTGCATAATGAATGCCAGGAAAGAAGACTTCTCCTACTTTTCCTACCAAAAAAGTATTTGATTTCAATTGAAATATCCTGTGGATGTCCTCATGTTCTCAAAGAATGTGTCTGTTGTGGCCTTGGATATGACTAAAGGTAAGAAGTTTTAGTTGCTTTTGAAAACTCAAGTAAATAGAACCTCCCATTCTTTCATCTCAGTTTGAAGGCAATTCCCCTGCTAATAAATTGAGAAAATATTCAAAATTCTGTAAAATTTTCTTGCAAAAACAAAAATGGCAGTGGTAGTTTTGTAAAAGAACTTACTGTGGCAATTTTAGTGTTTCATACTTGACTAATTTAGGGTTTATTTCCCAAGTATATATTTAATACCTTTGGATTGCACTAATGAATATGAAGTCTGAGGGCATTATTTTTACGGTTTAATGAACTAGCTTGTTGGGGCTTCTACAAATTCATTTCCATGTGAAAGGAATTAATGAGTCCTTTATCTTCTCTAACCTATCCTCTTGCCCATCACTGATAGTCATGGCTTTCAGTTTGCTTCATTCTCTTTAACTGTTTTATCATGTATATGTTACTAACCTCCTTAGTAATAGATTCCCCTATTTCTATTTTATGGAAATCGTTTCCTTCCTTTTGGTTTATTTTACTGTTTAAATTTCTAAACTTTTTTCCTCACTTGAGACTCATAAACACTTAAGAATCTCACTAAATTAATGAGAAATTGATCCCAGAAAAGCTGGATTTCCTTCTTTATTTTTCTCCATCAGATCAAGATGTTTCTTGGTTTTCAATTTTTGTACACGCTCAAAAACATTTTCTGTGAAACTCTGAGAATTAAAGTAATTAAGTAAAATATCCAGCTGAATGAGAAACTATTATAATGACTGTCAAATCTCAGTTTTCATATTGGCAGTTGATTCTGATACTGAAGAAGGGAATTAAGTGAGACTAGAATATTCATATGAGGGATCAGTATTTTCTGAGAAAAGTTTAACATGTAAGACATGTTTGTTAAATTGTCTCTCAGTTACAACCAAAAGTGAGTAGCATGAAAAAAGTATCTGGCTGAGCTGGAGTTCATTTTCCCATAGCAGCCCTCTCCAGCTTTGCATTGGCAGCTGAAAGAATATAGGCGATACACCAGTGTTTTGGCTACTGATGAGCAGTACTGGCATGTCATCAGCTCTGTCTTTCCAACAATGCATCAGTAGGCAGGGATTTAGCAAGATCTGGGAAGGGGACACAACAAGGAGATCTGACCAAATTGACCAAAAAGATATTTCATACCGTGTTATGTCTACTGAGGCATAAAAAGGCAAGAGAGAGGAGCGGGGGCTTTGGGAAAAGGAATTGAGCATTGCATCTGACATTTGCCTTCCAGAGCAACCAATCTGTGTACTGAGGTCCTACTTCCCAGGAAGTACAAGGACAACACCTACTGATGGGAAGTAGAGGATAAATATTTTGTTTTTCTTTGCTTCTGTATGCAGTCTTTATTTTTGCGTTATTAAACTGACTTTATTCTTGGCTTTTTCCATTTCATTTGCTCCCTGCCTGACCTGCTGAGTGGCTTGGTAGGCATATGCCAAGGAATGTCAGAAGATACATACATAAATTTATTAGCAAAAAATTTAGTATGGTAAGCACTACAAGGACAATACAATGTGATATTCTTTTCTGTGCACTATCATAAGCTGCCTGTTTAGTTTTCATTCCAGAATCTTTATTATGGGTGATGAGGCAGGAGACAAGAAGAATTCAGTTTGCTTTTTAGAGAAAGGACAAACGTGCATCTCTGACAGTTAGAAAAAAAAAACTGGATTTAGCTTACAAATGAGTGATTTTGATAAGAATTCAGTGTAGGAAATAAACAGGAAAAGCAGGATATAATTTTAGAGCTGTTATTCTTTTCCCCTCCCTCTGTCTCTACTATGCTTGAAGAGTAACAGAGGAAGTTCAAACGAGTGTGAGTTTATCCTTTTGCCCTCATGACCATCTGATCAAATCAAAGAGGACTGGGAGAAAACACTAAGAAAGTGACATAATAAAAAATGAGTGACAAAAACATATGCTGCTATATCCAAAGGAGAAATGAGAACAGATGCAACTAGAAAGAGTTGGAAAGATACAGATCCCATATTTAATAGTCGTTAATGATTTAGAGATTTTTAACTTCTTTATTTAAGCCATTTAAGCACCTAACCAGAGCAGATAACATTTGTGGGGCAGTTAGGTATCCACCAAGTGGCCTGTAGTGTGAAATTAAGCCAGGTTAGCCAGCACAGCTTCCACAAAAGATCTAGCTGTAACGGTAGATGAATTAGACTGTACAGTTTGTGTTGCTTCTTCTGTACTGCTTCTAGTATTAGAGTTAGTGTGTATGACTACTTTGGATACGTGTGTAATTTTACTGGAGCCTGAAATGGAGAGACCTTGAGAGCACACACACAGGTAATAATGGCAACTGTTCAATTCAAAACACATCACCAACCAAGAAAAGATAATCTTCGCTTACTACGTTTGCACAGCCCCTGGCAATCATTCAGTGCAATTAAGACAGCAGAGAAATTAGAATAAAATAAATATTTTTAATAATAGTGACAATTTTTTATAATCCTTTACACTGATGTGAGTGTTTCACAATCTTATTGTGAAAAATGTGAATTAGGAGCACAGCTCCTTAATATAGAAGCTTTCAGTTATATGTAATGGCTAAGATAACTGTATGTATAAAGGCATTCTTTCTCTTCTCCCTGTTTAAAGCCTGAGATTCCATGGTGCTTCTGTTACCTAAATTAAGACAGGTGTTCTAAAAATATATTTCTAGGTCACATACGCTTGCTGAGACCGTTGCTGTATGAATTCTTGAAGTTCTGAAAGTGCAGAAGAAAGATGATGCAATTAAACTTGTTAGAGGCATAGGAAAGGGATACAGAATTAAATATAGGTAATTTTTATCATATGGCAAGATAAAAATACCTTACTCATAACTTCTTGTTTACACACCTGTTTCAAAATACAAAAGTACAAAATTACAATTTGGGAAGCACACTGATTCACAAATGTGAATTATTTCTGCAAGGGTCAAACTTTAAAGCGCTATTTCATTGGCTTTTCACTCTGGGTTCTGAGTGTCTTGAAAATAAATATTTGTGAAAGACACGTTAAGGTAACTTACACATGCACGCTTAACCTAACCTGTTTGGGACATTCCTGATAGAATTCTTTCAGACTTGATAGTGTATAAATGTCTAATATATTGTCTTTGATTTTTGTTGTTTTTCCTTGCACATTAACCTGAAATGTCCAGATTTCTGCTAACACTGACAGAGAAATACTAAGTCATCTCTTCATACATAAATATTTTTCTTCTGAATAATACAGAGGTACTAAGAAACATATAAGTATAAACTACAACAGAGCTGAGGAATTCCAAAAGTACTGTTATGTAGCACATGATAAAATTGTTCTCAGAAACCAAATAATTAGCAGAGCCATTTAAGTTTATGATATCTAGCAAACAAGGGCTTTTCTAGATATTTCTGAGCTGAAACTTTCGTCTCCA
This sequence comes from Bombycilla garrulus, assembly GCA_013400315.1. NCBI lineage: Eukaryota > Metazoa > Chordata > Aves > Passeriformes > Bombycillidae > Bombycilla > Bombycilla garrulus. The sequence goes on along the minus strand of VXBU01019643.1, from coordinate 20,087 downwards.
CAACTCCTCATTGTCTTGCTTTCATTGAAATCTACTTTGAAAGATTCAGACCTAAAAAAGACTGCTGTACAACAGCAGTTCAGAACCTCTTTGTGAGTTTTATTTATATTTATTTATTTAAATGTAAACATCAGAGAAAATTTTCAACACCTAAAGCTAATCAAGTAAAACTACAGTAAACATTACTTTAGGGCAGCTACTGTTAAATCACAGAATGCCAAGGTAATCATAAGATGTTAATAGTTTCTTCATCCTATGGCCCATCATTGTCCCTCAGAGATATTGAAGATATTTTAAATTATTCCTCTGTTATGATCAAAATCTATTCTTCTTTTGTGAGAAAATTTTATGATTTCTAAAAAATGAAATAAAATCAGTAATGAAAATTCATGCAGAAATATGAGATCAAAAATCCTAGCATGATTTCATTTCAGAGATGGCATTTATATAAGAAGGCCTTAATTCTTCTATAAATATCAAACAGGTTATGAAAAATTTGAGAAAATTAGCTATCATCACCTAATGAAAGGAGCTGAGAACTCCAATTTAATTTAGAAAGTTGATATCTAATAATGAAACAGTGGCATCATTCTAATGAATTCTGATTTAACACTTGACATGGAGCACTGGAACTACCTGTGAAATACCTGACTTGTCATTTGGAAAGCCAAATGAGTAATTCAACATTACTGATTTTTTAAAATTTATTTTCCCTAATTTGAAGCCAGTTTTAAAAAGGAAAGGTTATAATCTCTTCTTGGTTACTGATAATCTGTACATAGATCAAAATAAATTTTATTTACCAATCAACAAGTTACTTATTCTCTGAAGTCATTACTTTCAAACAGTTTTCAAGATTTATGTTTTCATCTGGATGAGTTCTATACAAGGATTCTGTTACAAACAATGCAGAATCAAATTAGAAAAACTGCAATTAAGTCTGGGACGCTAGAAAGAAGGCCTTAGCCCTTTAATATGATTATTGCC